>NWUY0300015858.1:19147-33544 GCA_004151065.3 Larix sibirica | reverse complement strand
AGGGGCAACTACAAGTTGTGTGATAACAGTTAGCTTGTTCATGTTTTTGGGCTTGGTTTTAGGCTGAATTTCATACTGTTTTTGTAGCTCCATTCTCATGGAAGGGGCCTCTCCTTGGGGACACTTGGATGATCAGTATAGTGGCAAATTACTTTGGCTTTCAGTTTTTTTTGTTGCATTTGGCTTTTTGTGGAAACATCATTTTAATGTTATATTATATAATATATTCAATTTAGTTAACCATCCACTCTCTCAAGGCTTTGTGGAGGTTTAATCAAGAGTTGGCTCTATTATTGCGAATACACCAAAGTGATATTTCGTCTCTCTTTGTGGGGGCTCGAGCTCGTATGATGGCCTTTTAAGATTTTGTAGGTTGGGGCTTTCCTAGTACCCCTGTTGTTTGCATGGTGTAACCTTGTTGAATCTTGATGTACTTATTTGTTCTTTAGGTAGGTATATGAAGCATTTTCAGAAAAAAAGTTATGTTAGGAACTTAGCATTGTCATATTAGCTATTCTGAATAGATATGAATAATATGTTAGCCTAGCGGGCTAGTTCGAGTGGTTGAGTGCTTTGAGCTTCATGTAAGAGNTTGGGTGGGGAGGGTAACAATCATTCCTCCAATCTCTTCATCTTCATCCTTCTTCTTTTACAGTTGTAAATGTTTTTTATATTATTTACAAATGTACATATTTAACATTTTTGGTCATCCTAAACCATGTATGTGAGGATTTCACCCATTTCATCATTACATTCAACTCAGGGGGAAGTCATTTCAATCTTCAAACGGGCTTGTATTGAAAAATCACTGTTATGTCATTTCCACTGTTGAGTTTTATTCAATCCTCTCTGTAAGCTTAGCAGAAAATCCCTATGAGACTATGCAACTGATTTGCTTACTGTGAGCAGCCTGTACTTCGGGATTTCCAATTGACTCTATGCATGAGAGCAAAAACAAAATATGTTTTTCATGTTTCCATCTTCCAAGTCATTCATCATTGCTACAATCCAATTCTGTGGGAAATTAACAGGTTTTACAAAGCTACTATTGTTTGTATTAACTTCTGGTATTTATATTGAAACCACCATTCCGAGGAGAATTAAAATAAAAAATTAACGGTTGCATTTTCTCAAATGCTTCATTCGTGCATCCATGTGTTGGGAACAAATAAATATGAAGAATGTTTTTGTGTGACTTAACTCTTTGAGTATGTATAAACCCTCTCATGTTTGCTCTAAGAAACCCTCAACGGCATGTTGTAGGAAGTTCACCATGAATCCCCCCTAAATTTTGATCCAAGAGAGCGAACTGAGCAAGAGGCAGAGGCATTCGCGTTCTAGTTGCTTCTCTAAAACCTACCCAATTTCCCCCCTCACATGCCTCCAAATTTTTTAAATTAGCCTTAGTTTCAGAAGTAAATATTTCCTCGAAGGTACTTAAGCACAAGGCTATTTCCCTTGATGAGCGAGATCTTATGGGAATGTTTACAGGGTTGTGGCCCTTCACTAAGGAAATGGAGATCTAGTTGAGCAAGAACTAGAAACCCTTGATAGCAGGCGAGTTGCAATTTAATTTTTGGTTGGTACTATGCCTTTCTGTTTGAAAGGAAGGAAGATCGGGATCTCATATTTAGGAGCATCTCGTACTTTATGGGTCCCAAGGGAATGTATTTGAGCAGATGGATTTTAGACTTCAACCCTAAAAAATTTGTCCCCTCTACAATCCTACTCTAGGTCAAGCTGCCTCATTTGCCTCTTCATTGATGCAGTATTGATGCTTTGGAAGTTATTGGGAAATCTCTGGGGAAATATATTGATAGATCTTAGCCAAAAGGACCCATGGTCGCTTGTGTCTGAATATGTATTGAATTCGATCTACATAAGGGTTTACCATAATCCATTAATCTCAATATGGATGGATGGTCTCCCTTGCAAAAATTGGATTATGAGCAACCTCCATTCAAATGCAAAGCCTGTTACGAATATGGACACTTTGCCAAAAATTGCCCCAAAGCTCAAATTGCCACATAAAACCTTGAAAGAGAAGAGGAATGGCAACGAATTAAGAAAAGGGAGAAAAGCGGCACAAATGGAAAAGAGGCAATCAAAGACAGTAGTGGGAACTAAGGTCCAATTATCTCCATCTCCCCTACTTCCAATCAATTTCAAATCCTTTCTCAAGAAGGTTAAGGTGGGATTGTGCTTCTCAATCAATTGGCCAATATCGAGCAAGAGGTTGAGCCAACTCTATATCGAGGCACGCAATAGGATAATAGGGAGAAACATATTATACAAGAAGTAGGGGAAGAAGAAGCATGGCACTAGGTGTTTCTATCCATCCCCTATGAGTAATTTGAAGGAATGACAAGCAAGAAAGGGTCGAGTCCAAATACCCGAAGCACTACAAGGAAAACAAGGCAAAGTAGGAGCCAAGCAATAGAGGAATCTAAAGAGGAGATGACCTCAAAAAAGACTTGGTTAACCAACATGGATAAGCAAAATGAATGGGAAGAAAGATAAAAATATCTAGGGAAACAAATTACTATCCCCAAAGCAAAGAAGAAAACCCTTTTGATTCAAGGAAACTCTAAAGAGGAAATGGAGATCGGCAATCCTACCCACATTTTCAAATGAAAGTGGTCTCTTGGAAATGTTTGGGAATGGGAGTAAAGATCAAAATGGAAGTGATGAAGGACTTGATACACAATGAAAGGCTCTCCCTCTTGCTCATCCAAGAGACCAAAATGGAGGTAGAAGTTGTGAAAACTATACCAAGTATCTAGAAACCGGGACAAGGTAGAGAGACTAGTGCACAAGGATCATCGAGAGGACTGGAAATCATCTGGAATGGTAAGAAATACACCCTCCTTTCCCATATTGATCACTCTCACTAGTTGTTGGTTAAATTAGAAGATTAGGAAACAAAAGAAAATATATGAATATGCAATGTGTATAGGCCAATTCAATAACGGGGCAAAATTAACTTTTGGAATTCTTTGAGATCAATCCCAAATCAAATCCAAATCTAGAACTTGATAATAGTTGGATAATTCAACGTTACTATGTCCCCGAAGGAAAGAAAAGGGGGTAGCAAGGAGGACTTGAGATCCTTTTTGGGAAAACTTGGAGGACCTTATTTCTGATTGGGACCTGATGGATGTTATTCCACGAAAGGGGGTGTACACTTGGACCAATCGCCCGAGCCATGTAGTTGTTAAGTTAGACAATTTCCTTGTTCAGAAATATTTCCTCATTAATGGCCTATTAATAACCTGGAAAAGCATAGCCTCTGTTGTCTCAAAACATAATCCTATCTTATTAGCTATTGAAGCTCCTGAGAGTTATGGCCCTATCCCATTCAAATTAAATCCTCTCTAGTTGAAAGAAGAGGAGGCCAAAGCACTCATAGAGAAATAATGGGATACCTTTATAGCAAGATCTCCTACCTTTATATGGAAATCTAAGATTAGGCTAATAAAGAGAGCCTTGAAGGAGTGGGCCAAAACTTGATACCAATCATCATATCATAGAATTCAAGCTTTGCAAAAAGCATTGGAAGAAAACCAACAATAAAAACATAGGAGATTGGCACATAGGTTCTTCAAAGGGAAAAATATCTCAATAAGGCACTCTATGATGCTCGAAGACATGAGGAGGATTTATGGCGTACTTTCTAGCTCAAATATGGAGATAGTAACACCACCTATTTTTACAAAGTTAAAGGTCGAACAGTTAAGAATGCCATAAGGAAAATACAAAAATCCAATGGGGGAAAGGTTATTAACTTTGAAGACATCAAAATGAGGAAAGAAACTACTTTAAGGACTTATACACAGAGCAAGAAATCCCATCTCAAGGAGAATGCAATAATTTACTTCAAAACATTCCCTTACTTATAAGTGAAGAGGACAACCATGGATTAGAAAGCCCATATCGAAAGGACAAGTCATTGCAGCTAGATAGAGTTTGCATCCAAACAAAACCCTAGGACCTAATGGTTTTTCCATCAGATTCGTTCATGAGTGTTGGGGCATAATCAAGAGAGACTTGTGTAGAATGTTGAATTGGACAAGTGGCAAGTAAAAATAGGGGAAGCAACCAACTCCTCCTTCAAATATCTAGCCCCCAAGGAGACTAGGCCCTCCTTGTTTGGTCGCTATCGAACGATTTCTCTATGCAACGCTACTTATAAAATTCTCACGAAAATCTTGGCCAATAGGATAAAGGGTCTTCTACTTAAGCCCATATCATAAAATCAGGGTGGCCTCATGGTTGGCAAGCAGATCACAAACAGCATAATATTGATTCAAGAGGTAGTTCATTCAAGTTACATCAAAGGGGAAAAAGGAATGGCTATCAAGTTATATTTGGCCAATGCATTTGACAAGGTTTTCCATAGCTTTCTTTTTTCTATCATCCACGAGTTTGGTTTCTCGATATCCTTCATTAAATGGATTAAGGCATGTATCAATAAGCCTTGGATAGCCCCACTTATTAATGGACAACTAGCAGCGTTCTTTCAAGCCTCTAGTGGAATAAGGAAAGGGTGTCCCTTATCCCCATTTCTATGTATTCTTATGGCGAATTCTCTTAGTTGAACTCTTACCAAGGAGCAAGAATCATCATTATCTGAGGTGTTAAGGCTGTAAATCATTCACAATTTGCTAATGACACTATTTTTATTGGAGGAACCTCTATCACAAATGAAAAAATATTTAGGGATATTTTAGATAAGTACATTATAGCCTGTGGTGGACAAGTTAACAAAGGCAAAAGCAATGTCTACAATTGGAACATTTTAGCTTCTCTCCTTCAAAAAATCGCAAGCACTTTTGGGTATGTTGAGCATAACAAATGGTCTTCCTTCAATACTGGGGCACTCTCATTTCTCCCACAAAGTCTCAAGCATCTAATTGGGACCATGTTCTGTTCAAAATGAAATCCAAAATGAAAGCTTAGGGAGCTCAATGGTTGAACCAAACAAGAACATTCTCATCAAATTCGTTCTTTCCTCACTTCCAAAAGTAAGATCATTCTCATCAAATTTGTTCTTTCCTCACTTCTAATTTTCTTATGCTCCTCTCTCTTAGCTACAAATAGTGTCCTAAAAGAAATATGCAAAGAATTTTGAAGATTTTTATGGGAAAGGGTAAAGCCAACAACAGGAAATTCCATCTTATAAAATGGGACATTGTCAAGAGTCCTATTCTCGATGGGGGAGTTGAAATACAAGAGCCAAAGTAGGTTAACCTAGCCATGGGATCCAAAATCTTGTGGAGAATAATAACGGGATGCAAGGAATGGTGGAAAGAAATCCATAGGGAAAAATATTTTAGAGGAGCCAAGTCAAGATGTATTGATAATCAATCATAGGGGGGAGTTGGCTCTAGTATATGGAGTTTATGCAAAGTTGCAAGTGTCTTTCTTCAAAAAGGACATTATTGGATCCCGAGAAATGGGAAGCTAATCGACTTGTGGGAAGACAGGATCATGGGCAAACTCCCCTTGAAGCACAAAAGTGGGCTTGAAGATTTGTGCACATGGATGAACACCCAAGGTCTTTGAACCCTTCACAATCTCTCTTAATGGAGCAACGATGGTTTATGGGTCAACTAGAAGAGAAGAGAATTAGATTATTCGTATGAGATGTTGATTTTTCTCCTTCAACTCAACACAACTCGCAAGGACCAACGAGGTTGTGGAATAATAAGCACTTACTCTGTCAAGGAAGGATATAACTCCCTGCTTGATGAAAAAACATTATTGTCATCTTCAGCTATGTGGAAAAAGATATGGAACTTTGAATGTCTACCAAAAATAAGTATGTTTTATTGGGTTCTATCGCATGGGAAAGTGCTTACTGCAAAAAAACTATGGAGCATGAGCAGTGAAGGGCATTCTCAATGTGCCTTGTGTTTTAGGAGGAAAAGAAGGCAAAGTATCTATTTCTTGAATGAAAATATACTCAGCAAGTCTAGGAATTCTCTTTTTCATAAAATTGGAACGAGAAATTATGGCGCCATCAATGTGGAAGGATCTTTTCCTCCATTGGAAATCATACTACCTAGGCTTACTAGTCAACAAAGCTACAGTAGGATGAATGTGGGAAGCCTCTCCTAAGTTTCTTTGTTGAAAGATATGGGTTTTAAGAAACAGAGTCATCTTTTGTATTCGAAGCTACAAGGGGGGATTATGGAGAAGAACCAAGATTGTGGGAAAGATGTTGGTCACACTATGCATAAAATTGCCAACCTCAAGAAAACTCTACACTGAATAAAAGGCACAAATGGTCGACAATGAGTAGGTTGTAGAGCAACTCAATTGCCATTCAAATTTGGTGGATCAACACCATGTCCGTTTGGAAGCTAAGGTTGATTTGCAGGTTGGGAAGCCAGAAAAACTGGCCTTGGGCAATGAAATGCACCATTCCCTTCTCCAAGATCTCACCCAAGGGCATCACGCCTACACAAGGGAATCTTCAAACTCATGACTATCGAACATGGAAATAGTGTAGCAAATAGCAATGGTTGGTTTGATTCGAGGACTCTGGAATGCCACTAATGGAAGGAGGGAAAGAAACTCTGATTATTTGAGGTCATAGCCCAACCTATTCTATGTATTTTTCTTATGCATTGTCAATATGTTTTGTTATTAATTCAATTTGTTAAGAAGTATAATTGTAAGTTACTATGAAATTTTCATAATTTTTTTTGGGAACATATGGCTGAGGATTTTTTAAAGACCCTAATCTCTCAAGAAAGGGAATTTTGTAATGGATTGAATTGTATTTTTTGTAGGTTGTTTAGGATTCTCCTCGACTTTTTTTAATACATGATCATAATCTTTTTTGTTAAAAAACAATACTTTGAATTGAGTAGGTAGTTTAAAGTTTTAATGGAGATTAAGCACAAAGATTTAGACATAAACCAAAGAAAATAAATAGCATGTAGTGTTGACTTCTCTGTGAAGGTAAGAATCAATAATGGATGTGGAAATTCATCTTAGTTTATTAAGGTTGAAGGATTGAGACATCTTTACACAACTATTAGAGGAAAGTGTTACCAAAAAATTACGGAGTTGGAAAGACACGATTTAATGGATTAGGTAAAATGTGAGTAATTGAAATTTTAAACTATGGGTTTAATGATGATACTTGAAACATCAATGTTTTAAGTCATAATGAATAGTCATTGGTCGACATTGCTCAAGGACCTCACCTCACCTCTCAAAGAAGAGAAGATTTGTAATAAAAAAACTTTATTAACTTAAAACAAATAATGCCATGACGGAACTATCACTAAAGAGTAAAAATTCCATCCCGGTCTAAATCTAATACATGTTCATTGATAGCTATTTCTATAAAGCCATGATGGAACTATCACTAAAGAATAAAAATTCCGTCCCGGTCTTAATTTAATATATGTTCATTGATAGCTATTTCTATGTTCACTAGGAGTTAGCTAGTATGAGCCTTAATATCTAGACTATGAAATCCCAACTCATACAATAGGTTGAATGATGACAAGAACATATGCGATGGATGGAAGTGTGACATAAGCGCATAAAAAAACACATGTTGCATACATGCATCCACATATGTATGCTACCTCAATACTGAGGTTACTAACAAACTCTTATGCACAATACTAATAAGACCCCTACATTATGGATCAACAAGGAGTCGTAAGCTATTCTAAAACATGATGGAAGATTCTGACACTCATGAGACAAGAATCATGAAGAAGTATTATGGATAATTTAGCACACTTTGGCATATCCCCTGAATAAGTAACCTTTTGGTAATATTTTGTTGAATTACATCAAAAAACAAAGGTGAAAGGCTTAGTACGAACTCTACTAGGTGAAGCCAAAGAAAGAGTTGAGGAGGAGAACTAAGCTAGTATGAGCAAAAACCAGATTAGATAAAAAAAAATGTGTAGATGGTATGATGAGGTAATAAACCCATGTGTGCCTATGGGATGGTAATAGAAGAATACAGATGGATGATTATGAAGGAAGATGCACCTTAGCATAAATGCAAAATTGCAGTATAATCCTAGTTAGTTAAAGAAGATCCATCTTAAACCCAAATCTATAAGCACCTTATCTTAACTTTTTTACACATCAAAAAAAAAATTACCCCTCAGGAAATTAGATCCCTCTCGGTGCTTAATAGATCCATGTTTAAGATCAATCTATGTTGGGTTTAATTTTGTTATTATAAGAGAACATGACAATTTTTAAATACTTTTCAATTTTGATAAGTTATGAGTCGACATAGGAATGTTACATTATACAAACGTTACAACATCTCCCCCATACTGGGTTGTAAGCACCTCGCTACTCTCGATGAAATTAATGATAGTTGAATAAAGTAAAGTGCTCATATATATATAACTCCGTTGGAACTCTAATATTTAATTCAAACTATCTAAACAAAATTACCACTTTTTTTCCATGGAAAAAATTCAAAGTTTTTCAAATATTATTCGAGGCCTTAAAACCCGGTGGGCTAGCTCAAGTGGTTGAGTGCTTTGAGCTTCATGTAAGAGGTCTCAGGGTTGATTCTTCTTGTTGGTTGCCTCTATTGCATGCCTCACTCGATGTCCCTATCGGGTAAGAGCATGGTAATTAGTGTTGATGGGTTTACATTGGGTACCATTTGTAAAATATGGGGACGTGCTTGGGGGCTTCCCTACAAGGTTTTTGTTGGAAAAAAAGACATGAATAATAGGTGGTGTTTCTTTAGTAGTTGCAGGAGAATGATACAAATTCTCTGCCACCATTCTTCTACTGTCACTAGTTTATAAGATTTTCCTTTTGCCTCCAGGCCTATTGCATTTTGATCTCACATTGACACAATATTTAACATACAAGATGTCCCATGCAACAAGGCATACTTTCTAGGTCAAGCATTTGGAATTTTGTACCAAAACTAGTGGAGTACAAGTTACAACCACTATGCATAGGTAAAGGAATTTCATCCCCTTGTTTTGGGATTCCCGATGTGTAGGATATCCTTTCATGAAAAAGCTTTATTTCACTATGACAATTTTATAAGATGTGGACATCACTCCATGATCGAAGTGATAATATTACCAAACATCCTTTGTTTAGCTTTCGAAAGATGAGCATCTGAAAGTTTTTGGGGTGTGCTCTAGCCGTCCTGGACACATTAAATTCTATATTGGTTAAATTCTAATTGATTGAACTACTCACCATGCTTGTATTTGCCGTGAGTTCAGCTTGACCAGGTGATGCTTTCATTGTATCCCATCCCTACCATTTGCTTTCTTCCTCAGCTGAATGTATTATATTGATAATACATCCATATTTTAATTAGCAATATCAAGCTATAAATTATGTATTTTGTATGGTTGAGAGCATTGGTTGGTATGCTCTTTTCAGATCACCATTGTGCATGATCTGGAGGGGAACCACATATCTGAGAAATACTATTGTAGGTTGCACTTGCTAGGTATGGGTATCTGTCTGTATGCAGTGTTGTCTGTCAAAAGACACAGCAGAGGATATATTTGGATGCTTAAGAACTTCAAGTAGGTAATATTCTGTATACTAAATTACTGTGCAATAACAACCGACATTTAGTTCGATTAATGTACTTATGTAAGTGGTCAACATTTCCCTGAATTGATTCTTCTGGCATCGGATATGATAATTTAACAGTGTTTTTATACTCTGAGAATACAGTTTTTTTAGAACTAAAACACAGAAATTAAAGCTAACTAGATAGAAATCACAGTAGGTTTTGTTTATGTGAGACTGGCAATAGTCATTGGTTCAACAATGACTACATAGAAGTGAAGGTTTGCTAATGATGCTTGCAGTCTGCCTGAAATTTGGTTAGTTAAGGCCTTGTTTTGACCCAGATAACTGCAACATTTGTTTAGAAGCCAGTACATTGAAGCATTTGTTTTGAATTCAATGTAGCTTGAATCAGAAGGATCCAACCAGACTACTTTCGTTTTTGTTTGTTTGTTTGGGGAAACGGATTAAGTTTCACATGATGTCTTTTATATGAAAAAATAAATGAGCATTTGGGATTTCTTGGGAGGTCTTCATAAGTCTTCTAATCATAAATATCTATGAGCGAAGGAACATGGAGAATGTTGCAGATTCAAAAGCCTGATACATGATCAAAACTCTATATTGACATACTTCAGATGTTCCTTTCATTGACGCAGGTACTAGATGGTACAGATCATATCAATTCATGCAAGCCTGTTAGCCGTACAGATCCAGCATATACTGAAGTGCTTCATTTTCTGCAGACATTACAGAGAAAGCTCTAGTTCCATCCAAAGCAAGGTCTTAAATGTATGGGCATTTTCATAATCATCATTTGTTATTCTTTATTAATTATAAAATCAATTTTGATTATCATGGGTTCTCGTAGGTTTTCCATGTTCTGAAAGTACTGGTCTAATCGATATGTGGAGATTCATGTGTGATATTTATGGGGGAAATTGTCATGCTAATATAATTGCACCAAGAGTAGTGAGGTGCACCTACAGCCCAGGTAGATGTGTCATGTTTGTAAATTTAATAAATTAAATTGAAAAAAATTGAAGTCCATAAAATGAAAATTTAAAAATTAGTCCACCATAATAATAAAAACTTAAAAGAAAACCATAATAATTATAAAAATCTGTAATAAAATACACAAACATCGATCATGTGTTGATGGATCTCTATTCCTTGCATTTCATAGTTGGACCAGAATTCAATTAACTGCATAAATCTAAGGATCTGGTCCTGCTAATCTCGAATCGAGCTTTTGTTGCTATGGTGTCAATGCTGAAAAATGAATGGAATAGATTGTCACCAAGGTGTTCGTGATCCGGAAACCACTTTGGGGTCAATCAGTTCTCCCTTCCCTTACTTTGCCGCCTTTCCTACCTTTTCACTTGCATCTGCAGGGTATACTTCAACCAATGTCTTCACCTCTCATCTTAACCCCATATCTTTCAAGTGCCGATAGAATTACATTTGTATTTCTTTTGATTCCTTTTGGTGCTTATTAGATCCGAAGTTAAGACAGATCTTGTAGTACAAGCTTTGATTGCCATCAAAATAATGCAGCTGCATTACTGCAGAGATTAGTAAGAAATATAAGCAATTGCTAATTGCAGTTGTGGTACATTGAATCAATTTATTAAGAATTATTGGTTTGACTCGTGAATAGACTCGTTAATAGTTACTGATACCAGCATGAGGACATCTATAATAAGCACGCTAACCAAAATGCTTTTCAAAGTGAATTAAAATGAAGGCACAATGTACCCCTTTAAGGGAGGCGGATGATGGTAAGTCAATATACATCTAACATTTTCACTCCTGACAAGTCGTGGTTCTGCAGTCATCGGTTATGGTTGGTTAGGAGTTCATATTTGTAGGATTTAACATCGCATTCATTCCATAGGCATTACACGTAAAACATTATTGACAAGTGACGGGTAACAGTTGATGACTTACCATGTATAAGTTAAGAAAAGTACAACTATAGAGTACATCTATGCCTATGTACTCAACATGAGAAGGATTCTATGGATGACCCCATAGCTGTCATGACAAATATAGCAAATAATAAGTACACTCTGCATGTACCATTAATGAACACAGGCTGGCATATGTACCATTGGAGCAGAATGCCTCGTATTGAATGGTTGTCTTGAAAAACGGTTCATATCAAATGGTTGGTTGTCATGAAAAATATGGCAAAACATAAGTACCGACAGTGTAAAATTAATGAACATATAGGCTGGCATAGGAGTAGAATGATCTTTATCCAAAATGGCCCAGATTTGTCCTCCTGGTGAAATTTCAGGTAACAAACTGGTAGAAATTTGAGTGCCAGGCACAGTCTCATGGATCAAAGTGCCAAGGATGTAGTTTTTCCATGTTCCCAGAGGTTGTGAGGGTCTCTGAATCAACCCAGAACCTCCAAAATTCCATAAACAACATGCAACTATGCCAAATTTAAATTATTTACTTGACTGGATTCCTTTGAAAGTGATGTTTGCAGAGCCATTTTGGATGAAGGATATACTGCCAGAGTGGATCACATGGTTTATATTCCAGAGTATATTGCGATTAATAATTTAATGCTGCACTAAGGGGTGCGTATTGCTTCCCTGAAAATTACACAGGTCATCCACAAAGAGCTAATCTAACAAAATATCTTGAAATGTGCTAACTAAACTTATCAACTTCAAGTGAAACACAAACAAAAATGATCCCAAATTAAAAAAAAATGGACCAGAAACTAATGTGCACTCAATAGACATAAAATATAATATTATTATTCAGTTATTAGATATTCATTAACATCTTTATCTTCATTAGCATCACTGCAAACTTTGCAACTTAGCCATACACTTGTAGAAAACTCGAGTAATTTGATACATTAATCCATATATAATGATATATTTGAGAGCCACACAAGTTAGGCAACCACCATTATGTAACTAAATAAAGCACATATAACTCAATTAATCACTTAACCTACTTTATTTCATTAAACTGCCTATCACAAAATTATTAAGCGACATAATAATACATTATGCTGTGATCGTTGTTACGAGCTCACCTTCCCTGATTGGCATATTTGGATCAAGAGCATTGCAAATCGATCAATTCCTGATTATGCTGACCAAAATTCAATTTTTGATGCTTCCATAAAATGAGAGATGAATATGCTTTGGATAATCAGTATCTGATATGGTTGATGCAGAACTTGTCTAGTCACTACCCCTTCCATCCATTGACCAGATAGTTTGATTGTAGTCCATGCGTGTTGAAATAAGTTGATTGAAGTCCATATGTGTTGACCATTAGAACACACTAACCATGGATGGAGGGGTTGATTTTGAACCTGATAAATTTTCGACACCTCAATGGCAACATATATCAATCTTGAGAAACTAGGCCTTTTGTAGCTTCCCTAACTTGTAAAGAGTCCCTTCCACAAGGTCATTTAATGATTGATATTTTCCTCTTTACATTCAACCTATGATCTCACAAGCATTTTTTTTCCATTATTGGTAGTAACTTCCACATGTCCTACTTTGCAGTAAGATCACTTGCAGGTTTTAAATTCAATTCATTATTCGGTGTTGGATGTTGAACAATGTATATAGCATAAGTGTCAACTGACCAGAATCACTTTTGGGCGCCGCTTTGTAAATGAAGAATTAAACCTATACATGGCCTTTCTATTTGAGATGATTTCTTCCCGTGCACCCTTAGCTGGATTTAATGTATCCTTGAACAGCTATGACTTATTCCATGGAAAACTGTTTCTTTCTACTAACACAGGGAGATTTGGGATCTTATAAGTTGTGATCCTTTTCACACATCAGATATGTTACAAACTGCACAAATAAATGCAAGACTTTAGGGAACCATTTGAAAGTTGTGTTGTATTCAAATAAAAACGCTGTATTGATACATATGAAAGGACATAACCTACTTGTCCAGATCATCTGTACTGTCTGTGTGCATCAAGCATCTGGAATATCTGCCAATTCTGAACTAACTCATAGTTCTGCAAGATTTAGAATTTTCATACATCATAAGTTTAAATTTGAATTTCAAGTTTTTATATAAGATGACATTCTATCGTGAACCTTGTGGCAACAATTTAAACTCACTTATAAGATTACGAACATTGTAACAAGCTTATACTGTAACGATTTTGTTCAAATGATTGTAATGAGCTTTTTGACTGGCCACGATACTTATAAATAAACAGGTGATGAGAAGCTATATAAGGGGCCAATTTATCTCATTCTTTGGAACAATCTGGTTTTGTTATGTTTCTCTAGCCTTCTCATCATTTCTAGGGACACAACTGGATTGGAGTGTGCATGTCTTGGTTAGCAGAAGAAGCATTCATCCTTTTCTTTAACTCCTGATTCAGCTCTACCATATGGATTTTTATTGGTTTTCATATGTTATGTTTTGTCCGATCTCACTCTGCCATCATTACTTCATTATTGTACTTTATCAATCCCCATTCCACATGCAATTTGTTGCTTTTGTTTTATAATCCCCATCTCTCCACATGTATATGTTTTCTTGAAGTGTTAAATAATTATATAACAATGTTACAACATTGTAAGTGGTTACCATTGTTCTATCACTAGTATCACTAGTAAAAAAATAGGGAATTATTGACTAGGTGACAAAAACGTTGGTCACCACGGGTAATTAATGACTAAACCACCAAAAAAATTAGTTACCATAGTGTTTTTAAGTGAAATACTAAGTGGTTATCACTGTTCTATCACTAGTATCACTAGTAAAAAAAGAGGTAATTATTGACTAGGTGACTAAAAACGTTGGTCACCACGGGTAGTGTTTTTAAGTGAAATA
>NWUY0300015853.1:4822-22963 GCA_004151065.3 Larix sibirica | reverse complement strand
TTGCAGAACAAATAAATATGAGGTAGTCTCTCAAACTATAAGGACTCTCTTCTCTCTGAAGATCTGTTCTCACATTCTCCCCCCATGGATCATGAGGTCAATACTCTAGCCAAGGGAATTCCCATGCAACATTATTAGGATCATATTGGTGAGGAAACACCTTGCTTAACTCTCCCATTTCCCCACCTCTTGAAGATCATACAACTCCCCCTATGTCTCCATCTTGTGGAAGAGGTAATACTCCATCTCCACCTTTTTAAGGGAGTACCCTCCCATCATCTCCTTCTTATGTAGAAAGGACCCCCTGTTATATCCACCTCTACAAGGAAATACACTGCCATCCTCACCTCGAAGAGGGGCAACACACAGAACACCATTGCGATATCAAGCTCAAACCTTCCTTTCATTATGAGCCTAAATATCCCTGAGTTGGCCAAATTGATCAATGATCTCATTCTTCATTACGTAAGTTGGTTATAAATTCCCCCCCTAAGCTTCCTTGGTAACCATCCCCACTAACCAAGGAGATACCCGCTAAAATAGGGAGATCCTCGCTAACCATGTCATGTCATGACATTTCACCTTTGGTGCTCATCAAATAGCATCGTCGAGGACATCATCTGCCTTCGAATTTTTCAAATAACACTTACAGGAATGATGGCCAAATGGTATGTGAATCTATAATCTATGAATTATTCCACCTTTGAGTCCATTGCCACTATTTTACTCAAATATTTTTAGTTACCCATACGCCATGATTTAAGACTCAAAATTCTTACATAATTTTGATAAAGTATCTCAACCCACATCCTGGACCATATCCACAAGTGGCGTAGATGTAGAACATTGTGTAAGATAGACATCCAACCCAAATTCTTGTTGGATTGGTTAATCAAATCACTCCAACCCATGATTGCAAAGGATGTGACAGCCACATTGCCCAAAATGGAAGAAGAGGCAATCCTCAAGGCCCAACATTTCGATTTGATTTATGCACAATTTGGGTATTTGTATACCATCCTCCCTNGAGATTTGAAAAAAGTAGCATTGCATCTAAAGTGACCCTCATCTTCTTGCACACACCCATAGATCTAATCCTTGTTCCTTGTTTGGGGTGGATTTGTGGAGGCATACTATTTTAGGGATTATAGAGGTGTATGTGTTGGGATAGGAATAGATGATTATGCCTTTTCTCCCAACAATCCAAAAGGCTTTGTAAAATGAGTTAGAGATAGAAAATTTGTTACGTATATTCTAAATCATGATCATTTTGCAAATTTTCCCACAATCATGCTAGTCAAAATAACACATTTAATTTTTAATATTAACAAAATTATTACAAGTAAGAGATAAAATAAGAGATAAGCTATAGGTAAGATTACATATTTACGATAGTTTTGTTGAAGTATCTATCATGTTTATTATGTTATTTATTGAATTTTATTTTCATTTTAATGTGGTTGAAAGTATATCGTGAAAATCATGTTGGAAGCATTTATAAGTTGATTGAAATATTTAGTAATGCTAATTGGAATTATAAAATTTACTAAATGTTGGAAACTATAAAAATTACTTAAGATATGTTCGTTCCATTATAATTAGATATAAATTCATATTAAATTATAAATCAAAATAAAATCACAAAATGAGAATAAAGATGAATGTCCAACAAAATAAAACAAAGTATGATGGGCTTATAATTTTCATAGGATAGCCATGCACTGGAGAACATACATATGACATCAGCTATAATAACAAGGCCTGTGAGTAGCAAAGTCCTTTCTTTGAGAAAAAAAATTAAATGAAAATTTTGCTAAAGATTGAAAACTCTTATAAGAACATATGTTGTATTTTTTTAATAGTTTTGCATTATTGTACTTTTTGAATCATTCTCTGTTTTCTTACCAAAGTCTATTATAAGAAATGAATGTAGGATATTTGAAAATGGTACAAGTAAATAAATTAACTTGGTGTTTCCAATCTTGGAAGAGAATAAAGGAAAAAGAAGCAACTGCTATTGATAAGCAATAAGCCAAAAGAACATAATAAAATCAGAAAAGAAGGAAAGCTTTCCTAAGCTTTCCTCCTCACATCAACATAATGAAATCGAGAAAATCATGAAATATTCAGTAAGCTTTCCTCCTCACATCCAAGGAAGTTTCTTTGCATTAATAATAGGAAACTTTTTAAATTTTTGTTGAAATGTTTCATTCTTAATTCTTATTGTATAGCACCAATCATAATTGAAATAAATTCTTATGGAAATTAAAATAAATTAAAATAATAAACCAAAACTTTAGCTATACATTAGAAATGTTGAAATATTAAATATACTTCAATGAAATTAATGAAAAAAGTAAAAAAAAAATAGTCTTTATCTATAGGAGTGACTAATAATAGTATTATTTATTTTTTATGTAAATATTAACATTATAATAACATAATACATTGTATTGCATTTACGTTACTATCTCTTCAATATTAAGTTTTTAAGGAAATATCATTACCGTATGTAGAATTTTCTTTATTTATCAGTTCCTTAAAAGTGATTTTTCTCAAAGATGGAAGTCAACTGACATAATTCAAGATTTAAGGAGGAGAAATCTATCACATGTACACACAAAATTCCAAAATTGTTGGTGATTTTTATGCTCGTTTATCCTTTGTGTACCAAAATGCTGCAAGGAGAAGAAATGTAAGAACATTATGTCAAAATGAAGTCTCGATGCTAAGATAATGAATGGAATCCACCAAATTCACACAAGCACATTGGTGAGAATCAGTGACTAACTGTGTAAATATTTAATAAGTTGTATATACTACTTGTATAGTTTGCATTCACCAAGAACTCGTTACCATTATTAAGTAGCATTGACTCATTATTATGAAAGATGTTGAATTTGGTCAAATATGTGGTTAAGGAAGTTGAATTTGGCGTAGATCCAATCCTGGTTTGAGGTGGATTTGTGGAGGTATATTATTTTAGGAATTATAGAGGTGTATGTGTTGTTATCATAAAAGAAATAGATGATTATGCTTTTTCTCTCAACAATCTAAAAGATTTTGTCAAAAAAGTTTTAGGTAATTTAATTTAAAAAAATGAGTTAAAATTAGTGAAATAAATATTAGAAAATTTGTTACATACATTCTAAATCATGATCATTTTGCAAATTTTCTCACAATCAAGTCTATAAGTAAGATTACATTTTTACAATAGTTTTGTTAAAGTATCTATCATGTTTATTATGTTATTTATTGAATCTTATTTTCATTTTAATGTGGTTGAAATTATATCATGAAAATCATGTTGGAAGCATCCATTTTGATTCAAATATTTAGTAATGTCAATTGGAAGTATAAAATCCAATAAATGTTGGAAATTATAGAAATTACTTAAGATATGTTCAATCTACACTAATTACAATATATAAATTCATATTAAATTATAAATCAAAATCCAATCACAAAATGAGAATAAAAATGAATGTCCAATGAAATAAAACAAAGTGTGATGGGTTTATAATTTGCATAAGATATCAATGCACTCCAGAACATACATATGACATGAACTCTAGTAAAAAAAAAATGAAAATTTTGGCGAAGATTGAAAACTCTTGTACGAACATATGTTGTATTTTTTTAATAGTTTTACATTAACTAAACTAACTAGTTGTTTCCCATCTTGGAAGAGAATAAAGGAAAATGAAGCAACTACTATTGACAAGCAATAAGCCAAAAAAACAGATTGGGAAAAGAAGAAAAGCTTCCCTAATATTTCCTCTTCACATCAACATAATGAAATCGGCGAAATCATAAAATATTCAGCAAGCTTCCTCCTCACATCTAAGGAAGTTTCTTTGCATTAATAATAGGAAACTTTTTAATCTTTTGTTGAAATGTTTTATTCTTAATTCTTATTGTATACCACCAATCATAGTTGAAATAAATTCTTATGGAAATTAAAATAATGAACGAAAAATTTAACTACATATTAGAAATGTTGAAATATTAAATGTACTTCAATAAAATTAATGAAAAAATTAACCAACAATAAGAACTAATAATATCATTATTTTTTTCACTTAAATATTAACATTATAATAGCAAAATACATTGTAATGCATTTACATTACTATCTCTGCAATATCATTACTGTATGTGGAATTTATTTCTTTATTTATCATTTTCTTAAAAGTAATGTTTCTCCCCAATGGAAGTCAACTAACATAAATTCAAGATTTAAAAAAGATAAATTTGCCACCTGGACACACAAAATTCCTAGTTTTTATGCTCGTCTAATCATGCTCTAATTTATTTTTTTATTTTGTATAACATGCATCTAATTTATTTTTATTTTTTTTTGTATAACAGGCATCTACAATTACTTAGAATGCGGGAAATCTCTTAAGATTAAAAAAAGTAGAAGTTGCACTGCCCCATAGAATTGAAGCCGGGATAAGACTACTTTACAATTGATTGTGCCACATCGAGCTTATTTACTGCAAAGCAAAGGCCATCAGTTACTAGCCTGATTGATAAGTTAGGATTTAGTATGAAGGATAACTAATTTCAGCTTAAATTGCTCCAACTCCACACTAATAGCAGTCAGCTTAAATTGCTCCAACTCCACACTAATAGCAGGGTTACACCCCTCTCTTTCTCAAGAATCCTTGGACATGAAGCTTCTTTTTTTTCTTATTAGCATATATATAGTCAAATTATAATGATTAGAGATCACATGAATTTGAATGAGTGTCACTTTTTATTTCACATTAAATTGCTTGCTTATATTATATTTAATTACATATTAATACATTTCCTTAAAATTATTTTTTGTGTTCATTTCTGATGTATATGCAATACATACGTGTTCCTAAGAAAAATGTTCTATGATTAAAAGTAATGAAAAAGACAATCTATGTTTTTAGATTATCTTCTCCTTGGGAATGTCAATACTTGTCAAAATGCCAATACATATTAGTATCATTCGATATAAATCTGATAAATCTAGTCTCGTATTAGCATCATTTAATATAAATCTGGTCATATTCGAGAATGACAAATACACTCAAATGTGTATATTCATTCCTTAACCATTCTTCAAAAATAAAGACTATCGAATTAAACCTAAATCAAATACTTGGGTCAAGTACAATTAGGGCTGAGACGATGATAATATTCTATGGGTCTTGTATTGGAGTAAAATTCTAATGAACAGTAGTTGTGGTGGATTAGTGGATGAAATTTATTGTTTTGACCATATTAAATCTAAATTAATTTTTCCGATTATACAAATAAGGACTACCCAATGAGGAAATGCTCTACCTAAAGGAGTAAAGTTCTAATGATTAGTAGTTGTCGTGGATTATATGGATGAACTTTATTCTTCCCAACAACTGTAGGATAGCATGCTCTTCTCCCAGTCGTGCAATTGATATTAGGTGGAATCATTTGATTTTTTAATATGATTGAAATTGTGTAGAGTCTACTGTGGATTTTCGAAATCCCACCTCTATATGCGGCTTGCACACAATTGTGATGCGATTTTATAATGTATTGATGTACTTTATGGATATTTTTGTCTTCATGATTAAGTGGCTCACTTCTGGAGGGTTGTTTTGATAGTTATATCTCAGTGTGCTATTCATAACAATTGTATGATGTGAGTGGGATGCATGTTGTCACTCCTTAGATGGTATATTTAGATGTATTGAATCTTTGTACTATTTGATTCTATATGAATATCAATGAACAATTTTTTCTACTAGAAAAAATATATATATATGTTGTCAATATTCAAATACTATCTTCTCGCCATGGAGGTTGGTGGTGGTGCTTAGACCACCAATCAACCCTCCCCTCAATCGGTGGTTCATTTTCCATGTTATGTTAATGCTTCATCACAACCTACATACACCCATGATCCAACGCAGATCAACATATAGATAATATAAGATAAACAACGATAAACATAATCCAATGTTCAGGTCAATGCTAAGGAGGAAAGTGATACCTAGTAGTAAGAAACACCATGTTACCTACACAAGTAAGGCGCTTTGAGATCCGGTCTATTTACTATTGCAGTTTGCACAACTATCCAAATGCATGGCATGAATTCAATGGAGAAGTAGAAGAAGTGAATGACCTAGTAGATGAAAATTTCAATCAAATTGAGATGAGAATGTAAATCCAGCTATGACAAATAGGATTCAAGCATTTCTATATGAAATGATTGCCTCCACTTTAATGGAAACTAGTTTGTTGTTTCAAATCTTGGAAGAAAATAAAGGAAAAAGAGACAACTACTATTGACAAGCAATAAGCCAAAAAAACATAATGAAATCATGAAAAGTAAGAAAGCATTCCTAAACTTTCCTCCTAATAACAATATAACAAAATTATGAAAAGTTAGAAAGCTTTCCTAAGCTTTCATCCTCACATAGAAGGAAGTTTCCTTGCATTAATAGGAAACATGTTTAATTTTTGTTGAATTTTTTTGTTCTTAATGTTTATGCTATAGCATTAACCACAATTGAAATAATTTTTTATGAAAATTAAGATAAATTAATTAATTAAATTAAAAAATAACCAAAACTTTAATTTCACTTTAAAAATGCTGAAATTAAATATACTTATATAAAATTAATGAAAAAATTGAAAATAATAATTTCTCAGGACTAATAAAATTTTATATCAAATTGGTGCTACTCAATACCAATCCTATTTCTTATTAAAGTTTCAAATTTGTCATTTCAGTAAAATAAAGTTATATGTTCCAAGATTAATTTGGCAGTCACGAAATGAACACTCCGAGTTGATTCCTTTAGTAATCATTTCGTAAATAGTCCTTTGTTGATTTTAGGTAGATTTGTAGATTTAAGGTTAAAATGTGATGACTCCTTCTTTGTTGTTTGTGCTTTATTAATAAATGTTTAGTGTTATGATAGTTGATCTTTAAAATTTGAAAGTTGATCTTTAAAATTTGAAAGTGGAGCTTTAACGTTAGGATCTTTTTTATTTGCTTATAATTTTTATCCACACTGATAACAACTCAAATTGTCTTGTAGGCTCTCTTGCAAAACCATATTTCTTATAATGAAAAATGTCAATAATTACATTTGATATATCTAATATGGGGAAGAAAGGGTAGCGCATACATCGTGTTTAAGATATGTCAACTCACCATCATATTTAAGAAAATTATCAACATACAATGGTTTTTAATGTTTGTATAAATAAAACTAAGTAACTTGGTTATAAGTCGGTGCCATTGCTATCCTCTCGTAGCCATGTTGTGTTATATTTATGCATATGGTTGTTTTTTAATTTATTTTGTGTTTTAAATTGTTTCTGGAATTTTGCATTTATATATAGAGAGATATTGTGTATGTTGTTTGGAGATAAAAATATATTTGTTAATTTCTAATTTAAAGAATAATTAGTGTGGTAATTTAATTTTAATGATATTACAAATTCTTACAATCTCATTACCTTAATTTGTGTTGCTTCGTCATAAACCTTTAATGAATAATTCGACAACAAGGAAATGACAAAATAATATCGAATATTGTTTACAATGTTTTGTTTTGTTGTCAAAATTTTGGTGACATATAAGTTCATATATAATATAGAAATCTATATTGTTTTGTTTTGTTGTCAAAATTTTGGTGACATATAAGTTCATACATAATATAGAGTATGTAATGTGTGTTTCAAACTTAATATTCAATGATTGCGGTTATAATGCCTTTCCAGGTTACTAATGCATATGATACACTTCCTTACCAATAGGAACATAGCTATCACATAATCTTGTTACTATGAGCATTGTCGACGATTAGCTTTCTTTTTAATAGTGTGTATGTAACTACTAAGGTTGTTAGAACTCATTTCATGATTATCAAGATCGTGTTTATATATTATTAATAGACATGCTAAGATTAGGCATGATTTACTCACTTATTATTGGTGTAATTAATATTAATATTTAAAGCTTTATTCAAACAATTCCACATTTTATGTGGTTATTGATGATTATTTGGTTATGTATGTATATGAAATACAAATTAGAGTCTATAATAGTTGGAGATCATTTTTATGAAGAAAAAAAAAAATTGATAGTTATTGTGATGTTTGATGTAAATGATTTTCATGAAAAAATTGTGGACAGTGCTCTTTTATGAAAAAAGATGTTGATAATTGTAATGTTGTTTGATATAACTGTGTTTCATAGAAAAACAATTAGGAGGTGAATTCAATATCCATATCTTTGATATTCTCCTAGGTAGATGTTTATCTGTACACATGAGATTTATAGGGGGTGCTAACCAAGCCCCCCTATCTAGTAGTGTGGGGGCAAAGCCTGCGAGTTGAAAATATTATGAAGTTTTCAATGTATTTTGGTTCCTCCTTAAACCCTTTTATGAATTTTATAAAAGAGAATGACCCCTCACATTTTTGTACAACAAGAAATATTTTTATGTTTTTTTTTCTCAAGTAAAAGTAAAAGGTAAAAATACCATTACCTCGTGGTTTTACTTGTGTGAAACATGGCTTCAATGTAAATCTTTGGTCCTGTCGTTGATTTCTTTTGTTTTTATATTTTTTTAACAAAAGTTATGTGTAATGATTGACATTTTTTATGTTGGTGATATGAACACAAATGCTTGAGTAAATGAGTCCCAAAAAGTTCCAAAAAGGGAATGTGCCTAAAATATAATTGATTGGATGAACATGCTTTCATTAGCATATAAATTGAAAGAAAATGGCCACAAAATCTATGAATTGATGGAATGTTTATGGACCCTAGCTACAAATCAATCAATGAGATTAATTAATGTAGATAGAAATTAATATATTTGTACCTCAAAGCTATAGAACATATGTATTTTTCAATTTTTTTTGTGCTTATCAAGATAGCTAGAGAAAAAATCATGTTAAAAAACAATGTTAGAGATTTTTGAGGTACATTATCTGAGACTATCTATAACATAATATCATGCTGAACATTGAACACTTGAGCAATGTGATTAAATTAACTCTAAACATTGAAAAATGGTATGTTGAAGAAGCTAAGTACCAAACAATGTTTTATGTATTGACTTGACTGATGATACACCTTAATCCTTAATTGAAACAAGTGGATATCCTTAATTGAAACAAGTGGATAGATGGTTCCTTAACCATTTGGAATGATGAAGACAATGGGTTTCAAATGGAAATGGAGGTATATTTGAGTTACGTGTTTGTTGATACTCAAGCAATTTAATATTGTAGCCATTTAATTTTGATCATTGGGAAATCGAGACATCGAATGATGTATGTAAGGAAATTTGTCTAGAAGGACTTGAGATGAAAGGAAACTAGTGCTTTAATAATGGCATGTCCCCTTCAAGATCAAAAACAATTTTTAAATACTTGAAATATTCCTTTCCTTAATAAATAATCAAGTTAAGCAAAGTTGTTGAACTTGAAAATCAATCTATAAATTTTTAAAAGAGATTTTATATATATAAGGCATCGAGTAAGTATATTTTGATTAACTCAAAAATAGGGAGTGGGATCCAACCTATTTTGAATCAATCCATGTTATAAAGACTAGGGTAAAATAAAATATTCTCTTGTATAATCGTCATTGGAATATGTTGGACAAATATATTGAGGGAATAGAAAAGACGATATCAAGGTAGATAAGTTTGTGAACCTAAAAACTAATATCAACATAGCAATCGTGTGACAATGTTAGAAACTAAGATATCTACTAGTAAGATGGTCATTGAAAATATTATCACATGATAATGTAAGTAGAGTTATTTGGACAAAAATTAATAAGGAGAAAATGATAGAACATGTACCCAAGTGATATATTTGTACTAAATGAAGTTTTGAGAGAGGTAGGAACTGAGATGAACATTAAGGACATCCTTTGAAATGAATATTAAGGACCTTCTTTGTTAATGATAGAAAATGTATGAGTAAATCATGAAAAAGAAAAGATAATTTATTTTAAATCATTTATTTTCATTATTAAAAAGTAAAATATTGTATGAATTGAAATAAAATTATTGATAGATGCTAGATTAAAAAATTGTGTTTCATAAACATTGTTTGATGTTTTGATTCTTGATTTAGTCTCAATCATTGGTATGTAAATGCATGAATAGTTGTACTGTACTTATACTTAGAATTTTTGTATAATCTAATCTATTTTAATCTGATATAGAAATTGGAGTACCTAAATTATTTACAATTCTTTTAATTTGGATATTGCAAATTGCTTTATGTTTCTTAAATACATTAAAATTGAAAATAGAAATTCTTAATTAATTTTAAAAATTAATCAACCATTTGTGAAAAAAAATCATATAAAATGACCTACAAATAGTCAAAAAGGTAAAAATATATATAAAGGAAGGAAAATGGGCAATAATCGAAAAACTATTTGTAAGGGTATATACAAAAAATAATAATAAATAGGAGTTTTGGATACTCTAGATCATCTCTTGGAACTATCACGACTTTCCATGAAGAAAAGGTCTTGTGTTAAGTTTTATCCCAAGTGAAATTGATATTATATTGCTTATTGAAGTTTGGGAGCATGAAGAATATAAGGTTCCTAACATCCAAGGATCGGTCTTGTGGTTAGTACCGAATAAGTGATCCCGCTGTACATAAAGAAGAACATTTTTCCTAAAACTAGGCTTCACTAAAGAGATAATTTTGATTAGTATCTTTGGTTGGAGGTTTGAGATATCATTGCTAATAATATTTATATAACAATGTATTATTTTTCACCTATTAGTTATACATTTTATAATAAGCACAATCTAGATGAAATTTGTTCTTACAATGAATTAGAGCACGATATTTACATCCTATGAAATAATGGCAATATCCTCTACCTAAGATACTTTAATGCTAGAACTCAACTAACCAAGCTATTATCTTAAGAAATGATTCCAACCCTAATACTATATTGTTATAGGGGACCTTGTTTTAGCTAGCAAGTACAAAAGAAACTCTTAAGACTTGGTTGAGAATATTTTTGGCAATGAGCTAATCAAGCTTTGTAGTTCTCAAGATCTAGTATTTTTTAATGGTCTTATCAAGTGGCCAAAGTCCAACCAAATGACTTCTATCGATGGCATTTCTAGTAGTGTTGTAAGTTATGTGATATTTGATATCCCCATATAAAACCAAATAGTAAATTTTTACATCTAAAGGATCATCGGTCTAAATTCAATGATTGACCTTTAACACTAACTCTAAACATGGATAGATACATAGGACCCATAACAAAGAATTATAATAATCAAAATCACTTGATAGTTTAAAAAAAAAAAAAAACTATTTTTAAGGGATTTAGATAATGAATTAAATATACAATTAAATGGTGACAATATTCAAGACCCTTATCATAATTTTTCAACAACCCTCTGTAATTCCATTAACAAGTTTTCTATCACAGTGTCACATGGAAAGAATATTAGAGAAACAAGCCCTTGGGATGATAAAGAGTGCAAGATTGCTATAAAATGCATTAAGGATTCTTCTAACTAGTCCTTAAAATTCAACAAGATAGATATACAAAGCCCAAAATAAAATGAAAAAAATGCACTATATAAAAAGAATGAAAGAGAAACTTTAGCACCTCTCTACGATAGACCTTGAGAAATTATAGAGGTAAATTCTAAGTTATAAAATTAAAGAAAACAATATTAATCCCCTAAGAAATGGGACTTCCCACCTTAAAAAGATTTAAGAATCCCCCATGTCATGGTCAAAATTCAAACCCTCTCTATAAAGGAAGAATTTTTCCATTTACAAGATATAGATTTTTGGGTTAAGTGTGGATCCCAAAATGGAATCTAAGTACATAAAAGATATCAAGAAAAAGTTATAAAATTGGTTGGCCTATCCTTATCTCCTCATCCACAAGCTCTTCAATATAGAAGAGGTTTCCCTAAATTCTATACATAAAACCTCATTGTTCCTATTTTTAAAAGTGAAGATATATTAAGTAAGACTCTACCTTCTAAAAAAAGATATAAAATAAGAAAAACATTATAAAAATAAAATTATATAGAAAAAGACAAATGAAGGAAGCGTAGGTAGTTTTATAACCTTTAAATCTTCTTGTTGGTAATTTCAGTCAAAATCATCAATCAAAACTGATTTCTTACCCACAATTATATGTAAAAAATGTAAAAGCATNCTTCAATCTAGGAAAATCATAGATGGTAGTCCACCCCAAATTCTAAGATATAAACACCTATCGATCAATTTGAAGATATTGATTGTGAAGGTTATGGTTTAAGAAAAGAAATGTAGGTTACCAGTAGTTTTTCACTTCAAAGGTTTAATTCAAGATTTGTCTTTATAATTTCAAACAAACAAGTTATAATTTTAACCTTAAAAAAATACTTTTTGTTTTGAATATTAACACTATAGTTCCAAAATATTATAATTTTAATTTGAATATAAAAATAAAAAATTTGGAAATAGAAATTTTCAAAATGGATGTAAAAGCAACCACTAAATATAACTCATCGAATAATAAGAATTATAAAAAAGTAATTTGGCAATTATATTAAAATGTTCGTGGAGTATTATGATCTAATGGTAAGCAAATCAAATTTATGATGTAATTGTCCATTTTAGTTAATAATATATTTTCCTTGAATAAAGATTTAAGTTATGTGGGAGAATGCTCATTTTGAATTCCAATCTCATAGATTCGTTATTTTTATTAAAGAAAAGATTAAGGTGTGAACGGAATTATTATTTTTTTAAATGAATATTATTTGTTGATAAGCACTTTGAACATAATAGTGTTTTCATATTTATAATATTTGATAGATTTAGTAAGGAAAAGGGATATCAATCTTTATTTAAGAATAACATATTTAAATTTTAATAAGGATTAGAATCTCTAGAAAACTTTGGAATATAAAAATGAGGGATAATATTCTTTCTTATGTATTTGATAGTGTTTTGTTTTGTTACATGCTATACAAAGTAAAATATTGAACAAAACATAATCATGTTAGAAGATCTAAATCGGATGAAAAAATAAAAAACGAAAGAAAATAAAACCATGAATGCTGCAGATTATAGAGAGAGAGCAAACAAATACAAATATAGAAATGTGAAAACCATACTTGATTACAACTATTAAACATGTCGTAAAAATTTCAGGTTTAGTTGTCAAAATATTATTGGATTATGTAGAACTATAAAAGGTTTATTTAAGGAAATTGTGAAAAAAAAGTCATATTTGATTGTAACTATTAAACATGTCATTATAATTAAGTTTAGTTGTTAAAATATTAATTATATTATTTTGACCTGAAAAATATAAAATATCATATAAAATATATTTATGTATGTGAAAATATTTGTTAACATAAATTGATTTTTAATTTTTAACTTTTTATATTTATGTTAATCTTCAACCTATTCACTAGTGAGAAATTAAATTTATTGAAAATTTAAAATACATGCAAGTAAGAAATCGAAATTGAAAAAAAAAAACATTAGATAAAATTGTAAAATTCAAAACATTTCAACTTTGTGTAAATTAAATGGTATCTAGGATTTGATAGGAATAACCAATATATTTAAAACCAAAGTGAACAATGATAGTTATTAATGTTTTAATTAAAACTGTGTGTAAACTAGATTGTATCTAGGATTTAATAGGAATAAACAATATATTTAAAACCAAAGCGAACAATGATAGTTATTAATGTTTTAATTATTATGTTAATAACATGAGATTCTTTTTATTAAATATTATAAACTAAAATCTGGAAAGAAAGGATCTACATAAGTTCTTTATAAATAGAGGTTGGCAATATATATATATATTAATTTCAAAAAAAAAATTAGAAATAAATTAATGTTCAAAGATTTAAAATCCTTTAACAAAAGTGACGTTAACTAATTATTCACATTTCTAATTGTTAGAAGTTATATATATATATAATAATTTGTTACAACAATAAAGTTTAGTTTTGTGAAGATCAATAGATTAAAGTTTTTATTTGGTATGGTTAACTATCATCATATAAATTTATAAATTTAACAATAAAATTGTTTAAATAAAAATTATCAAAGGATAAACAGGTTGATGATATATTTTCTATATATGTAAATAAATATTTAAGTATTTATATTTTTTGTGACTGTTAGATTTATAAATTTTCAATTTTCTTCACTTATAAGAAAACAAGGTTAAAAGTTTAAGAACTGCAAACTTGAAATTTTTGGCAAAATTTAACAAAAGTGTAGTTTTTTTATTTAGCACAGTCACAAGTAAAGTGGTTGGTGAACATTGATATAGATTTAAGTATAACAGCATACAACGATTATGAAATGAATCCCAGCTGTACACTTGTTACACTCAGGTTAATCTTGTTGATCCACTCAAGGAAGTCCAAAACTGAAATAATATCGAAAATCTGAGATAATATCTAAAGACTTATCAATTTAAATATACCAAATATATATATATATATATATGAATTGTTACCGACCTCTAAGAACAACAGCTCTACCGGAATTCTAAACGCTACACCCATTTTAAATCAGGTTGTATAAAGATAGGTGAAAGCTGGCTGAATGAAAGCTGGCTAAATAACAACTTCAGTTTGCAGGTATGTGAGAAGAAGGCCAGTCGAGTTCGAGTCGCAATATGCCGCGCAACGCAGAAGAAGTGTTTGCAGACTATGACGGTCGGCGAAGGCGAATTCTAAACGCCCTGCTGCACCATGTGGAAGATTTCTGTCAACTTCTACTGAGAACCGCTCCCTCAACAACTTCAGGTTTGGTGACAAACATTTATATCTGGCATTAAACAAAACTCTATTAACCCCACCGAATCCATTCATTTATTGCAAAGGTAACATTAGACACCCTAATATTAGGGACAATGGATCCCTCGGACTATAACTAATTCTAATGGAACACGACTCTTAACAATAAATTATTTGAAAACAATTGCTTATTCTTTACATAGTCTGCCATGCAAAAATTGAAAACCCGTAAACACAGAGATGTAAGTTGGAATTAATGGGATCGTATACAATGAAACTAATCTTCATCTTGCCATAACATCCTCCTCTCTCATCCATGCAATAGTATCACTTTCAATGGTTGAAGAAGAAAAAAACATTCTTGCTATTAAAATTGCAATACTCTCCAATTTCAATGGTTGTTCAAGAAAAAAACATTCTTGCTATTAAAATTGCAATACTATCCCATATGTAGTTATTGTATATGAACTAGTTGACATGAGACACGTTGTGTTTATCCTTTGTGTACCTAAATGTTACAAGAAGAAGAAAACTAAAAAACTAAAAGTAAGAAAATTAGGTCAAAATGAGGTCTCAATGTTAAGAGAATGAATGGAATCAACCAAATTCAAACAAGAGAATGAATGAATGGAATCAACCAAATTCAAACAAGCACATGGGTGAGAGTCCTAATTGTGTAAAGATTTTATATGTTGTATATGCTAGTTGTATAGTTCGCATCAAGAACTTAATTGTTTTTATTATTAAGTTGCATTGACTCATTATTGTGAACATTAGTTGGTTATTACAATTAATAACCTATATCAGTTGTTTATTACTATTTATAATTGCCACTTAAAATACAATAGAACTAGATTCTTAATGTGAACGCAATGTCATTGAATGACATTAATTTATGTTTTCCATTTGGTGTTTTGGTATAAAAATATACTCATAGAGCAGAGAAATAATAGAATGGAAAACCACACTGCAAAATCAAGTGGTAATAGATATGTTAAAGGTTGCCATATTATAGTGGGAAAAACTAGTTTGTTAGTGTCATCCCTCCGTAGAAAATGCTTGAGTAGAGACCCCACAACAAAAAATAATACTTGAGTATTGGGTTAGAGAATAGTGCCACTGAAGCCTCCCAATAATCCCTTTCCCCAAAATAACTGCTTATTCAAGTATTTCATCACCAAAATAATAATATTGTAGCATACATTATTAATTTATAATATTCTTAATTTTAGCATGACTACAAGTCCATGGAACTAATCTAGAGCACAAATTAAGGAATTCAGGAAAACCCATGTATCTCCAACATTATTAATGTCTTTCTTGATGCTTCCAATCGTAACATTAGTAAATGTGTGGATATGTTTCCAGAAATGGAATGGAGCACCACAAGTCCAATATCCACCTCTCAAACCACATGTTGATAATCCTTCATCCTTTTACCTTTCAAAACATAACATTATAGTCACCCATCCTGATGGAGACATGGTCGGTGATGGACCATTTTGTTGTTCAAATCACACAACAAAAGCACAAATTCACACAGATTGTTTCGAATTATGGCCTTCTATTAATTAATAAATCAAATACAAAGATGAATTACAATGTAGAGACAAAGCTCTGTCCAAGTCACTCTCACGGTCTACTTTTATGTCACCTTTTAGCACCGTTACATAAGTATAGGTGTTCTTGCACACTCAGAGACAACAACCCTTTCTCTGAACTAGAGCTAGTATTTATAGGTGCTCTCGGGATCAAGCTTCCCACTCAATTATTCCTCTAGAATATTCTCACACTTCCAAGCATAGCTCATTTACATTTAAACCTTCGTGTGCCTCCCCTTGGCTCCTCTTTCCATCTGGCACTTTGCAACAATCTCCATAATTATGCAATAGCTACTCCAACTACTCCCATAGTTATGTGTACCTTGGTTCGGTTCGATTCACCAATCTCTCTCCCATTGTCGAACTCACTCACCAATCCTCCTTTCTCTGCTCTTGTAGTTGAAACTCCCTTGTCTATACCTTAACTCCATCAGCAATCCTTCGATGAGTTTCCTATCGTCGACCATCATTGGTCAGTGCTCTAGGACTATCGTCCGTCAATTATCTCTTCCTCATTTGTCTGGAGGTCGTTGACCATCCTCAAGATGACTTCGATCTCCTATCTTTGACTAGTATTCTTGGGCTTGGATGCCCCTACATCAACCTCCCTGGGTTGAAAAGAGCTACGCCTATATTTTTTCAACTCCTCAAGCTTCTTTCCTGAAATCCATGTCTCTTCCTCCAAGTCCTTGTCCTTCCACCAAACCAAATATTCTTTCTTCTTCTGACTCCTTGTCTTTCCAACTTCTCTTTCGTTAAGTACTCATGTGACTTCTTGTGTCGGTCGGACTGGTATTTTCTCTTTCCATAGTCAGTTTTCTTCCACTTGTCAACCCTTCCTCATATTTGTACAAGTTGGCCACATTGAACATTGATGAAATATTTATCTCCTATGGTAGCTCCAATGTATAAGCATTATATAAGATCTTCTTTAATATTATGCATGGCACAATCTTCTTTATATTCAACTTATTATATGTTCCTCATGGTAACTTGTCTTTCCTCAATTGTCTTTTCCCAATCGACCTATTCACATAATTGTTGTACACGAATTCTTCCTGCACCAACACATTATCCTACTTCTTTGGTTGATAAGTGGTCAAACATCTCAACAAGTTCCCTAAACTCCTATTCATGACTTCAGTTTTCCCATCAATCTATAGATGGTATGTAGAACTCAACTCCAACTTCATGTCAATATTCTTCTACAGGTCCTCATAAATTACGCATCATTATCCGAAGTGATACACATAGACATTTCATGCAATCTCATGACCTATTTGAAAAATAAAAGAGAAATTCTAGTGGCGTCACTTGTCTCCCGACATGGAATAAAGTGAGCCATCTTCGAAAATATGTCGACTACGACAAAAATGGAATGGTTTCCTTGTTGTGTCTTTCACAATCCCAATGAAAATCCATGTTGATGTCTTCCTATGGGGAACTCAGTACTGGAAATGATGCATAAAACCCCATATTCTGACTTCTTCCATTTGCATGTTAGCATATCTGACACTGTCAGACCCACTTCTTCACATCCATCGCCAATCCTGGCCAATAATATTCCTCTTTGATCAGTTCCTTGGTCTTGTCAATGCCAAAGTGTAGTCTGAGGCCTCCACTATGAAATTCTCTTATGAAGTTGTCCCAAACAGATCCTTTTAGGATGCACGATTGGTGACATTTGAAAAGGTATCCTTATTGGATGAAATAATCCAAGTATG
>NWUY0300015847.1:161617-182716 GCA_004151065.3 Larix sibirica | reverse complement strand
TCAACAAGATTAACCCGAGTGTAACAAGTGTAGACTGGGGATTCATTTCATGGTTGTCGTATCTTGTTATGTTCAAATGCATCTTGATTAATATTTAAATAAGCTTCATTAAGCGGTGGTTACGAAAATAGGTATGTTTATTGAATAGTATTTGCTTTTGTGTCAACCTTTGTTTAACAACTAGCCATCTCCACAAAACTAAGTGGTTGGCTATATGTTAACCGACCACTTTATTTGTGGATGTGCTAGTCTATTAATTACCTATTATTTATGTCATAGGTTGGATGCAACTTTGAACAAAGCGGAGGTTGTGGCGGTGGCATTCCCTTTGTTCTTCTTTTCCACTTCTATTATAAGCTTTCTCCTATGCCTTTTCTTTCTAGCTTTCAAGTATTCATCTTCATCAATTTGAAACAGTTGTGAGGAAACGGTTCTGAGGAAATTTGTGGAGCTTCAGTCTAGAGTAGTTTGGCGTGGAGCAACTGACCTTGTGGATCTGCAAGACAATATTCAAATACCAAATTTGGTCTCTACTCAGGTATAGTTTTTATTTTTCCACTTCTATTATAAACTTCCTCCTTTGTCCAGCTTCACGTTCCCTAGAAACAATAGCGTGAGACACTGATTGCATATGAACTACGTTGCAATTTTTCTAGCATTAGATGCAATTTTTCTAGCATTAGAAGGTTGATATAAAAAATGTATGTAGTAGATAGAAAAAACAAAACCTACTTGCCTTCTAAAATATTGTGTGCTCACCTTTGCCATGTCTGTCTACTACCATTATTCTTATAGGCGAGGGGGTTCATTCTTATTGGCTGGTTAAACACAAAGACCCGTATGTTGGGAAATATTGAAAAAATATGCAATTCATATTAAGCATGTAAATACATTCCCACCAGTACACCTACCTGCATTGAATACATTGTTTCCTATAAACCTAGTAGCATTTGAATTTCAAAACTAGCAAACAACTTCGTCTAAACTTGACTTCACAAGCAACTCCAATTCCTTATGTGATGTAATATTTTACAATGGAAGAACACCCCCTAGGATTGTGGAATAAATTGGGGGTGTGCTCAAACAAAACAAGATTTCTCTGTAAAAGTAGTTATATGGCGAGATATGTATTAATCTCACAACTTCTATGTGAAAATAGCTATGTCCTACTTGTCACCTTGTAATACCATCCTTTTTCCATTCCCACTTAATGATAACAGATTTTGAGCAAATTTCAGAGTGCTATAACAAATGGGAGAGCTAATCATTTCATCTCCTAAAAGCTGCGGCCAATACTTTAACAAATTTTAAGTTTCTTCTTGTCCAAAATTGACTCTTTCACTAAGCAGGAAAAAAAATTGTAAGAAATAAATACCTCTAGAATCCGAGTCTGCAAAAATGTTTGCAATGGGTTTCACTGTTTGATGTTGGCTCACAAATATTAATATCTTCAACAAATGCATAAAATATGATTCTACTCAGACGTCGACCCTCCTTGGACTTGCTATGCTGGAATAACAATTGATGTCTGAGTTTATCAATGTATGTCGATGGAGCGTTGGTATTCAAAAGAGGGTTAGAAGTATGTATCCCATATGATAATATTTTGATTATAAACTTGATAATACTGCCAAATCTGCCCAACTAAGCACATGAGGTGAAGCCATAAGATTCTAAACTTGATAATACTGCCAAAGCTGCCCAACTAAGCACATGAGGTGAAGCCACATTGTTAGAGAATATAATTCATTTTTCAACTAGAATTTTTTACAAATTAGCATTCGCATTCTCTCTGAAAGGGATGGATTAAAATCTGATCTCTTTTCATGTTTACCTATCATTATCAACTTGCATGGTAACCCTAAGAATTGTTCAAGCAGGAGACAGATGAGCTTGACACTTTGACCTGAATGTTAGGTCAGTAATGGAATTCCTTCCATGTGATCAAAAACCCTAACCATAGCACGGTTGGCCTGGGCATTTCTTTTACTTGAATTTTACGTTTCTAAAAGTAGAGTCGCGTAGAGAAACTAAGACTCTTGGCCTATTTTTAATCCCCGTGACTTCAAAGCTGTCCATAGCAGGTGATATATGTATTTGATAAGAAGCAGAGGACAAAAAACTAGAGAAGAAGAATGGAAACACTGCTAACTTGTTATTATTCAGCCTGTAATTATCAAACAATTCTGTTCGACCTCAAAAATAGATTATATATGATAAATTGGACTGTATCAGAGTTCCAGCGGTGATTAGTTTTGGTCACCTTGTCATACCTCTTCACTAATCAATTGGAAATGCCTTCTCGACCTCAAATATGCACATAAATCTTGATGATGTGGTATAAATTCTTTCAATATGCTTCGAAATGGAGCCAAACTCCACCTCCACCGTATTAACATAACTAAATTTGGATTTTTTAGAATGCTTGAGCTTGAATACACTGTAAAAGTTGTTCCATGCGTGGATGCGGCTTAAACATATATTTTTTCATTCTTTTGCTTGAGAGAGGCGGATCAACTCTACCCTTTGAATGGTGGGGATGAAGTCTGATCAAATGCTTAAAATATATAGGTTCCTCATGGGTTGGGCTACAATGCCAATGGAAAATAAAGTATATTACAAAATCATTGGCACATACTTATATAGACTAAATAAATACTAAAAATTACAAAGTTGAATACATCAAATAAACACAACGTAGCAAATAAGACCGAAAAATGTCCCATATTCAAACACTTGATCGCTCAATTCACCTACCTAAGCTAATAATTAGAATGTATATTACAAACTAGCGACAAATCAAACCTACCTACACAATCGTAGCAAATCAATCCAATTCCCATCTTTATGTCACGGCCATAAGACGAGGCCACATGACACATTCAAATACCCCATATAATAGGTACAAGAAACAACAGAAACAAAAAGTATCGATATACACACAACTTTTGACAAATTACAACTGCCTTTGCTAATAACCGACTCTATTTGCAAATTTCTTTTTGACAAATTACAACCGCTTTTGTTAATAATAGACTCTATTTGCAAATTAACTGATCATTCACTCTTACAAATTATTATTTTAATTTTCATGAACGACAGGGACATCACCATCCCATGGCACTTGTTAGTCCTTGATGGACGGAGGAGGGATTTGAGTAATAATTTCACATCGGTTTGCATTTTTTAACATATTATTTCGTTTTTTGTTCTTCTTAGTCCTTGATTGGTGAAGAAGGGATTCCGAGTAATAGTTTCACGTTGATTTTCATTTTTTAACATATCATTGGCCATTTTTTTTGGTTCAATGCATTGAAATTTTGGGATTTTTCAAAGTTCAATTTAGGAAAGGTTTTGATTTTTGCTACATGTTCAAACAAGATAACTTGATATGATATTGCTGAGCTTTAGCTATTACTTTTTCCTTACTCTAGTAAACAAAAGTTCTTATTATCTTGGCTTGGTAAAGAAGAGATTTTTAAGTAATCGTTTCACATCGATTTGCATTTTTTAACATCTTATTGTCCTTTTTATTCAATGCATTGGACATTTTGAGATTTCTCAAAGTTTGACTTAGGAAAGGTTTTGATATTTGAGATTTCTTGAGTTTGACTTAGGAAAGGTTTTGATATTTGAGATTTCTTGAGTTTGACTTAGGAAAGGTTTTGATTTTGAGATTTATCAAAGTTCAACTTAGGAAAGGTTTTGATTTTTGCTACATTTTCAAACAAGGTAAATTGAAACGTAACTTCGTCCATGGGATGTAGCTTGGGTGGTTGAGAGGAATGATTGTTACCGTTCTCTTGTTGAGCCTCTATATATTGACTATATAATGATTGAGTAGATTATATAATTATGACCATATCTTTGATTCTCTAAAACCTAGATAACGTGTAATAGAATACATTCTTTATAAATATATAGAAAACAATTTCTATATTATTATGGTTTATTATGCTAGTTTAAGACATATATTTTTACATATGTATAAAAAAATAATATGAAATGAGAATAATGGAAATTATTTTAAATAAAAAATAATGTTAAAATAAAATTGAAATGTAAGTTTTAAATTTTATGTAATAGTAATTGAGATAAAATATTTAAAAAATCATTGGAATTATTAAACATAATATTATCATAGGAAAATGCAAATTATTTAGTTTGACTAAAATCCTTAATATCCTATGTGATAAACATAAACCTAACCTTATTATAAGTTAATATGATAAAAATATTATCTATTATATCGAAAATGTGGAATAAGATTGTGATATTTTTCTCTCATGAACTTTTTTCAAATGTGAAGGGATAACTTTGTAAATTTGAACATAGAAGTTGAGAACATAGTTATTGAGAAGCTTCTCATTAGTAGAAGGTGCTAAGTATTACAATAAATCTAAACATAATAAAGCAATAAATGTGCAGCTATAACTTTATATATAATGAAGGGATGAGTGATTATATTTATTTCTAAAGTTATTGTATATTCTTGTTTTTCTCGAAGGAGGATTCTTTTGAATAAAAAAAGAAGATCAAGATTGAAATTTTTTATACAATATGCAAATTTGTAAATTTATGTACACAAATATTTACTTAATTAATGCCATTTAATTAGAGTCATGGTGATGCTCATAACTCATGTCCATTTAGACAATCAATAGCTTCAACGATCAACGAAGAAACCCATAGCGTTCGTCCTTTATATTTGCAAGGTTCCCTTCACATCCATTGTGATAGTTACTAAGCCCAAGGCTGATCTATAAGTACACTTGTGGACATAATTATATTTATGTATTGAAAACATAACATAAATGAGTGCAGTCTCAATTAAAAAGTTTGATCTCTATGAAGGTGCATCAATTCTTGGAGAGAATTGAAGAGGCAAGTGGCAAACAAAATAACACATGGAAATGATGGCATAAGATTCCATTTCAATTTGGATAGAGGTGAGAGAGGTGAATTTGCCATTGGACAAAAAAGGTGGGGGAGAGGGTGTGAGGTTGTGTATCATTTTTTTGATATGGAAAATGTTAATTAACCAATAGTATACTGACATGTCACAATTATCGATCAGAAAGCTTAGTGTGTCATTGTTCACTACATTTCATCTATATCATGGAAATACGAGTAAGGTGATTACTACAATGCACAAAACACTACTAAAAATACTATTCATTCATGTGTGGAGCATCCACATCAAAGGGTGCCTTATGGCTAAGGGTGGTGAAGCACATGGTGAGGGGAAAGGCATAGGAACTAGGGGTTAGAATGTGCATCCAAGTGGCAATAGAGAGAAAAAATAATTAATATGTTGTCCAAGAATTTTATCATGCAAGGACACATGCCATGCCCATTATCCATAAAACTATGTATAGACATTAGAGTAGAGAAAATCTTGATGTGGCAATAAAAAAATGAGAAAGAGGGAGAGTGACACTTGGCAGGTTTGTGGCACCCACCAAGTTTGTCTAGGAAATCGTGTTCGCTGCACTACAATTGTTAAGGCTTCTCACCCATACAATGCATGACTATTGGACCCAACACATAAATCATAGCTCAACTTTTATTATATTTTTCAAGTATAACATCTACTTTGCAATGAGTACCCACCTCATAAAGTTATCACTTTCACTTTTGTTTCGGAGTTAGGAAACCGAAGATGTTAGGAAGTCATGCTTGCTACATTGCAATGTTTAAGGTTCCTCACCCATACAAAACATGACTATTAGACCTAGCATACAAATCAGTGGTCAATGTTTAATATATTTATTGAGTTTGACGTCGACTTTGTAGCAATTACCCACCTCGTAAATTAGACCCTTTCAATTTTGTTCTAGAGTTAGGAAATCAAACACTTTGGGCTATATCTGGTCCCATGTAGTTAAATCTAAAGGGAGGTTTTAATGGAAAATCCATTGAAAAGACACCATTAATGATGAAATAATTAGCTTGAAGGAGGGAAATTGTGGGTGATACAAGGATATGCTATTCAACATACATGCATTAAGCCTCATTTCGTTGGGGCCTTCACATATATTATTAGTGACACACAAAAGCAACTCCCTTCCAATTGTTGGGATGAAGTTTTTATGAGAGTTTGCAGAATGCCAATTGGGTGCTCTAGGAAAGCCAAAGTTCACAATGCTTTGCTAAATTTAGTGACAGTTGTAGTGTGAATGTAGAATGGAAGACTAGGTGAAATGAGGTGCGTAGAATTTTTTATGTCCAATATTCTATAGAATGTAAAAGATGGTGCATATAATTTTTATATCCAATATACTTTAGAATGCAAAAGATGATGATATCAAAATATTGCTAATTACTATATAGACAAGAAACCATATAATATTTGTCCATAAATTAGTTTGTAGTGAGAAAAACATATATAGAAAAACATATATAGTCTTATCAATAGAGATGACAATTACATTTGTTTTGTATGAGTTGGTGTAGCAAGTATCCGCAACTACAACTAACACGCCCAAGAAATCAATTTAATTAGGGTACATCATAAATGACAAGAGGATAAACACGGTTTTCCAAAACATCTAGCTTTGGAAATATGCTTATTGGGGTGCCCTTCCCTAAATGATACCTTTAGCATAATAATTATTTCATTTAAATAATATTATTTTAAAGTAATAATTTCATTTTTTATTTTATTTAAATAATATTATTATATCGTGATGTAAAATATGATTGATGTTAGTTATGTTTCTTATAAAATTGTTATTTGCAATAATGGAAAGTGAATATGATTGATGTTGGAAAGTTTTCCACTCACTCTTGCCCACTCTCAAAACATCAAAAGCTAAAAATCCATAAAACTTGAACTTAAGCATAACAATAACAATTGATGTTAAGCATATCAGTTATTAGGGATTCATTCTCAAATATCACGATGATCCCCACATAACGTTGAAATAATAGATTGAACTTATATATCTCTTTTGACTTGGTCCAATGAGCTAGGACTAACTATTTTTATTATTGACTTGTAATATACTATGTATACTATGTTATGTTTTAAAACTAGCATGACTTTGACTTTCTTTGTGATGGATGTCAGGCTCATGGTGTAGTGGTGTTGGGTTGTTGTGTACTTACCGGATATCCGTAAGCTATATATATGGATGAATTGTGGTGAGGGTACAAACACAAAAAGTGAACTAATTGCCCTTTGATTACTTCTTTATGTTTCCTTGAAGCGTGACATCTCTCTTCTACTTGCGCGAGGGGACTCCAAAGTGATAATCAAATGGGCACACCAGGAGTGTTCTTTAAAGGTTATTCAGTTGGATTATTGGTTGAGGGACACGAGGCGCCTTATCAACTGTTTTAGACAAATCTCCTTTGTTCATGTATTCAAAGAACATAATTTTTTGGCTGACATGATCTCTAAGTGTGCTTTATCTGCTCCAGAAGGCACTATTTTTTTGGAGGAGTGGTGTGATAATCATTTACTCGATCAGTCTACCTTGGCTTTTTTCTGATTTGGTTGATTGGTGGCATCATGACATTGGCTATGGTTTACTCTTTCTCTCTTGCAGGGTTTTAACTTTTCCTGTGGATGGTGGTCTTTCTGGCTTGCTTGCCTGTATCCATACTTTGCTGGTATGGTTGGTCCGTCGTTGTTTTTTAGGTAGCGCTGCCTACCCTTGCTGCTCTGTTGGGAGCTTCATTTTCCCTCGATTTATGTGGTTATCACTATATGTTATGGACTGCTTCAGTTCTATGGACTTGACTTTTCGGTTTGTATTGGTTGGGCCTTCGTTTTTTGCCAGCATTTATTTTTTGTGGTTTTTGTGGACAGGATCCGGTCTTTGAGTTAGCAGGCATGTTGGAACACTTGAGCTTTGAGCTCTGTATATTTCATTCTACTATTTTTAATATAAATGGAATGCACTTCTCCTTGTGGAAAAGAAAAATTATTCATAAAAGATGAAAATGTAACCATCTTTAATTGTACAAGGAATATAACCATCTTTAATTGTACAAGGTTCTTTAATGCTTTAAAGTAACAAATTTCATACACTCGCCCTTGTTATCTTGAAAACAAAAAGTTAAAAAAATGTCACTATTAGAATATGACCCACTATCATATAGAGAGAGAGAGTTTACTAATGATGGTTGGCCCCACCCGTAAAGGTAATGATGTTATAGCTTTGGATGCAAATTAAATCACACCAATCACTTAGTTGTTATCGTATAAAAGTTTGTGCACGCTTGTGTTTGTGCCTTAACGGTCCTTGCTTTATCTTTCTTGTTTTTTGATGTGAAATTTTGGGAACATTTGCTTTATTGTAGGCTAGTATGGCAACTTTGTTTAACTTTAAATTTCTTATAGGTGTATAGGACTTTTGATTATGTTTTATTTAATAATATTTAAAGAAAAGCTTTCTTTTCTTGTTGACATGATAGATATTTAGGGATTTTGTACCATATACTTTTGTAGTATATCATATTTAATAGTAGTTAAAGGAATTATATTTTGGTAAAAGGACATAAGGAGATTTAAAATAATTATCCAAAGTATATTTGAGAGTTTAATGTATCAATTATTTATAATTACAATAAAGAGGTTAATGCAATTAATCAATTTTAAAGATAGTGATGTTTATGATCACTTATTAAGAAAAAATGGAAATAGATGTCAATTTTAAAAGATTTTGATAAACTAGTATGTTATATTTATAGTTTAGTCAAATTAAATTGGTTTTGATTACCCCATGGTGGGTGCTTACATCATTACATCATTGACAAATAAATGGGAATGAGTGACAGGTGCCATTAAAATTGGACGGTTCATCATCAACCCAAAACATGCTGCGAAGTATGTTTTTAAGGACAGTGAAGGATCCTAAGGTCTGCCCTCTGTACTTCCTCCCGTGCGAGACTTCATGGCCACCCTAGCTGGCTCTTATGATTATTTTGGAAGGATAACCAAAACAACGCAAGGCTCCCAATAGTTATATCTCCGTTGCATGCTACTTCTTATCGAGGCGATCCGAGAAAGATTACCTGTCATTTAAGGGAAGGAAACTGGAGGTTCATTAGCGTATCAATCCACTCTCGGGACGCTTGAAATGCAATGTGGAGCTCTCCTTCTTAGGGCATGTAGCATGGTTGGAACAAAATCAACTAGCAGGAGAACTGTTAATGTCCCCAAGAGAACACACATGTCGCGGGTTCTCAAGGAATTGGGGAAGGTACAGGGTTTCTTTTAGCAGGAGCTCCCGCCCGCGATAAGGGCTAGGGTGAAATGCCTGGAGAGGCGGTTGCAAAGAGGCACCAGACATCTAGAAGTGGGTCAGTTGGCTTAAAGCTTTGGGGGGTTGGCGGAGGAATCAGAGTCCACCCGCACTCGGGAAACTCACCACACCGAAACTTTGACTGTGTTTTGGACTGTTAAATCTCTTATGAGTATGGTGATAGAAGATTGCGTTCAACGACATTTTAATGATGGCTTGAGCAGGACCTCTATGTCTGATCGGATTGCAATTTTGGGGGATGGACTTAGAGCATTAGCGCGGGATCAGCGAATGGAGATGGCTCAAATTATTGCGAATCTAGATGCCCTTGCCCAAGCTCTGACAGGGAAGACTTTCGGTCGGCCCCAGTCCAGTAAGCAGGCTGACACTCATCTTGTGTTTCGAAATTGCCCAGAGATTGTTCAACAAGCGGCCAAACCAGAAAATTCAAGGGCTGGTCCTTCGCATGTTTTAATTTCTGATGATGATTAATTGTTTCCTTTGCTTAGAGAGGTCTAAGAAAACATGGTATTGTGTGAAAACACTGTCATTCTAAAAACAAAATTTTGTAGTCATAACCCCCGGCCTGTGGGGGATCCAAACTTAAATTCTTTTAGGTTGAAAAGCTTAAGGCATGGGCTAATAACAGGGTGGACTTCTTTTAGCCAGCAGGGGGTGTTTTTCTTAGTAGTATTTGGTCTTGAACTTTCATCATGATGGGGACACCAATGGCATGTCTTTGTAACTCTCTCTGGTTTTTGAATTTATACAATTTACGAACTTTACCAAAAAAAATGGTTTTGATTAATGGTTCATCTTTGTGACTAAACAACCTTTTTCTCGAAAAAAAATGTTTATATATGTTATTTGATATAAATCAAGATATAAAGTATATCTTCTCATAAATATACATTTTCAAAATTGAGCCTTTTATAAGCTAATCAAGACAAAAAAAAAACTATTGTCTAATGTATCACACATAAAAAACTATCTTAAGTCATTACATTGTCTTCATCTTCCTACATAAACCATCATTAATTCCTAACAGTCTAGCAGAACCAATTAAAAAACAGAAGGAGAATCTCTGGAAACTACCTAATTATGTCGTGATTCTTCAAAAACAAGGGAACCTTCCTCTAGAGAAAGAGCTTCCTTTAAGAGCATATCAGCTTGAGAATTGAATTCCCAGTAGACATGAGAAAACTGGATATCATAAAAAAGCTTCATGTAAAGAATGAATATTCCTCTGCCAACACCCCAAATTGAGAATATTTAGACTTGCCTTCCCACTCACCCAATCTATGATAATTTTAAAGTCTATGGGAACCAGTAAGTGAAGCACACCTTTTGAAGATGAAAAATGTAGAAGACCTCACAAATAAATAATCTTAGCTCAAGTATTTGTTCCTAAACCAACTCCCAGTTTAAGACGAAAAATATGACTTTCGGACATCAAAAGACACATTCCAACTCCACAAGAAACTTATGATCCTTGACATGCTCCATCAAAGTACCCTAAGGAATAACTTAAGATCATATCAAGGGGATTAACTATCCTCTGATTACGAAACTCCACTCCTTCGTAAATTTCCTTGAAAGAACCTAAGACTTCCATAACTACTACATGAACATTTGGTTTGAAATCTTGAAATAGAACCTTATTTTCGTGCAACCAAATTTTCCAGCAAATATAACAAGGCAACTCCTTAAAAGTGTTATCAAGGGAAGAAATTAACCAAGTTCTCCAATTGTGCTCATATGACATAGTTATCCATTGCCCATGAAACTTTAGGTTTGTTTTGAGTTCCCTCCACACTTATTTAGTGAAAACACAATGGACTAAAAGATGATAAACTGTCTCACTATTTTGCATACATAAAAAGGGGACATTTGGACCTTGACACCTCTCTTTAAATAGTTGTCTCGAGTTAAAATTGTATTTGCTAAAGATAACCAAATAAAAAGTTTCATCTTGAGTAGGCATTTCCACTTCCAGAAAATAGAATACCACCAGTTATTGTCAATAACAAAAGATGAAGAAATAATTGCTTCACAAGCAAGCTTTGCAGTAACGTAACCATCTACAACATTCCAAATCCACGCCAATGTATCCTCCTCATTGATAGAAACACCCCACAATGATTCAATCCATGAGCGAAAGAGTTCCATTCCTCTGTTAAAGTTCCCATGTCCAAAACTAAATCTGCAGCTTTCATCCAAGAATGACCATTTCCAAAGGGAGTTCCAACTTGAGCCAGAGCAAAAAGAGTCAAATTCCTTGAACATCCTATTTATTTTTTAACGAAAATGATTAAGTTTGTATTGAGAAAAAGCTGAAAAAAGTCAGTAGAACATGTTACAAAATTTCAAAAACTTGCAGTAAACAATCTTGAACAATATTTTGCTCTAATACATATATAAAAAAAAAGTATGTTTCTTTTAACTAATATCTATTGGACTGCTATAAAATTTTACATATTGGTCCAACAAAAATGCAAAAAACACTTCATATCTAATTGTTATTAACCATTGTTAAAGCCTCTATTCAAAACTAGTCGAACAACACTCCATCCTACCTATTCTATGGAGCTTTCAACATCCATAATGGTTTGAAGGGGTTGCAAAACATAATCATCCTCAATGTGTATGCTTCCTTCTTTCTGTGTAATCATGGAGTGGCTTGTTGTCAATAGTTCTTGAAGTCGATCTAATGTGTTCGTCATCGTTTCTACCTGGTGTCCATAAACTCTGTTGTGCACTTCAACTTCCTTCAATCAAGTGTCTAATCCTGAAGTGTGTGAATTAATTTGTTGAGCAACGTTTATAATGCCAACCAACTGTAAATTCATCTAAGATAAATTGTTTTTTATCTCTCTTATGTATGCTCTTACATCCCTTGTGCCAATCATTAACTCAAGAATCTTGGCATTTATTCCTCTTTCATGCTTGGAGCGAAAACAAGTCTTCCCAACCACTGTTAAGTTCCCTACAACTCAACAACAATGACCAAGATATCCCCTGTATTCAACCAAATGCAAACTTGCACTACGACCCTGTTGATTTCCAGTGATCCATGAATGGTTTGGACAGAAAGCTACTTTCCACAAGAGCAGGGAAACACAATGTTTGATGTTAATGACAAGGTAACCACTAGCATGCTATTCCCCTCTACAAATTTCCAAAATTCAAACGCTAAACCTCTACATGCTTCTGTCCCAAATGCACCCATGAAAATAGGGAGAAGCGACATATTACCCTCTCTCCACCATTTATGACTTGTGGAGAAGCTTCTATCAGGGCCTCCCATGCGTGAAGTCATGTGATGCCTTACAACCTTTCCTTGGAGCGCGAACTGGTGGTGGCCACCATTTATGGTAGTGGATTTCATTGAATACACTTGTTAGTTGTTAGATTGATCTGCTAAGCTTAATAGCGTTGCTAACTTAATTCATAAGGGAGCTAATGTGATGTTTGTTTTCCCCCATTTTGCACTAACTTTCCTTTTTCCAACAACGAGGCGTTATTTTCTAGAGTGTTAGCCTTTTTATTATTATCTCATCGAATATGCATCAATTTGAAGTCTGGTATGTGTTGGAGGAGGTCCATGATATGCTTACGCAGTTTTCCGGATATCTTGTCCTCTAGATCCTCTTATTTTCACACTTGGGAGATTATCAGAACAGAGTCTCCCAAATGACATCTTTTTGGATCCCAAGAGACACCATATGATCAATTCCTAGATATAGAGCGCATCATTCTGTTTGGTTGTTGGTTGCTTTCCCCAAACCCCATTCATATGTTAACATTGTATGTTCGTTGGGATCAATAATGAACCCCTTGCACTTGCCTCCCCTTAAGCTTTCTATGAGATTATCTAAAACTTATAACAATTTGCCCCACCCACCTTGGGATCCATTCCTAGCAAGACCTTGTTACCATTCCCCATTTTCCAAGCTAATCAATTAACAATAATTAGCAGAGCCTTGACTAATCCATTCCAAAAATTTGAGACATTGGATACCCTTCTAGGTTCCATATGGACCCAATCTTCTACCAACATATCCCTTAAGTACTTATCCTTAGTCACCACACTCTACAATCCATAACCGAATAAATATCTCCACGAGTTCTTTGCTGCTAGAGATGTACCAAAGCTCTTTGTGACTAAACAACTTAATGTATGATTGTATCGAAAGGTGGTTTTTGTAATTTAATATGAGAAAATGTTTTTTGCAATGTAACATAATGCTAACATAGTATACGTTGATCCAAAGTTTTTAAAAATACGAAAACAACTTAATATATACATATTAAGCTAATATTTGGATTGTCTAAGCTTTTAATAAACTTTCCTCATCATCGAAATCCGATGATAGAGGAAGTTATAGTTCCCATTGATTTGAAACTCTCATTGAATTTTCAATAATATAGATTCATTTACAATTTGGAGAAACCCTTGAGGGCATGGTTCCACCCTCCACGCAACTAGAATCATTGTAAATTATAGTTGTGCCTTCAATTTATGTCAAATTCTTATCACATTTGCGATAAAAAATAAAATAAATAAAATATTTATGTTACAATACTAGCTTGCTTCATATATAGATATCAACAATTACGTGAATGAAAATAGAATAGCAAAATAGAATATCATAAAACTAGTCTAAATCCATTTTAACCATGAATCTATCATGCATCAAAAAAGACCAAATCTATTGCAATGTAAACATTTCCTCAATATTTTGCACTTTAAAAAACGTTTACACTTTAAAAAATTTGATAGACATGTAAGATATGCAATCTTCTAATAAACTTCCTTTCAATTCTCAAAATCATATAATATTAAAAGTTAAGAATTTTCATATATATGAAACTACAATCAAGCTTTTAATTAAAACTTCCAAACTAAATATAAATTCTTAAATAATTTCAATTAACCAAAAAAAAGTTCAAATTCTTAAATAATTTCAATTAACACAACTTAGGAAAATGTACTTCATAAGTTATCAAATGGAGGGCTTTCTTTAATCTAAATCATTAATATGGAAAAAAGACACTTTATGTATGGATATGACATGGTCTTGAGGATATTATTTTGAGATGAATATTTTATAATTTTTTATTTTTTTTAGTAGTATTAAGAAGGATAAGGAATCTCTCAACTAGTTAAAGGTAATGATTCCCATACAAAGTATAGAACAATGGAAGAGGATAAAGACTATTAAATAGTGCTCAAAGCTCTTTGAAAATTAACTGGTGTATTGTAGATAACATCAATATGTGCGCCAATATGTGGGGTCTAACACGTGGTTGTTGTATGTAATAAAGACGGTGAGTTGTAAAGTTGAACTTTACATTTAATACTAAAGTTATAGTATGTGGTATTTATAAGGTGATGTTCATGTCCACTTATAATGTATGACTAACTACTATTAAGCATAGCAGTGAATGATTTGTATTTTTCATCACAAAGATAACATATTTTTTTAATTGAAAAAGCAAAATACAGAAATATTGTTGTTAATTTTGAAATAAATAAATAAATATAAAAGTAAGTATTTTAAAGTTAAATTAAAAAAAATTACAAATTTATTTAGATCTATTTTAATTTGAGAAAATAAACAAATATATAAATTCATTTTTAATCAAGAAGAAAAAACATATTTTTGATATTTATTATGAATCAAAAAGTATACAAGCTTCGTATACGTTCAATAAAGGACTCCAATCCATAGGATAATACAAAGAGTATCTAAAAATATCAAAACAAACTTAAAATGTCGAGAACTAGAAAGTCATACTAACAAGCAGCTATATCAAAACGATAGTATACTTAAAAAAAAAAAGAAAATGACCTTTGTTTTCCAGTATGTTGTCTATAAATTCCTCCGAGTATAGAGATCCTTCCTCCCAAAGCAAGGCATCCTTTGAATCTGCATCTTCATTCAATTCTCTATAGATATGTTAAATGGTCCATCGATGAAAGTTCTTGAAAATTTATTTAATTATGTAGCACCAATGAGAGAGAACAATAGATTGGAGAGATGCCTTGTTTTGGAGAGAGCAATAAACTCACTTAAATCTATTTTAATCTTAGAAAGTATAAAACCAAATTTTAAAAATACAATAATAAAAAAATAAAAGAAATTAAAATATTTTTTTACTATTATTAAACATTACACACATGTGACATATCTCTCTCCACTTATACAAAATAAGAACTAATTCTCATGAGCTGCATAGTGAAACAGGTCATTAGACATTTTTGAAACTCCATGGGTTGAAAGGATCTGTCATCTTTGTGAGACAATGAGTGTTGAGAATGAAAAATACTTCCGCTTAAATTTGTGTGCATACACCCACATAAGATCTTAGTTTCAAAATTTCTGTTACAATACAAACTTGCCCATCTTTCTATCTTATCAAACTTATAGTAATTTATGAACGCTCATCTCCAAACTTTTTGAGCATAGAAATAAAACTCTAAAGCAAACCAAGTAGTTCCTTACTTTTATTTTTAAAGATTCGATATACCAAAATTGATTTAAGTGGACCTTAACTATTATCATCATCATCATCTCATTCATAATGAATTGTAAATTAACTTTTATATTTTTTTTCCAGTCGAAAATTAACTTTTATGTTTATCTAAACAATTATATATTTTACAATTTACTGTATTTTACAATTTTACAAACAAAAAACAAAATATTTTAATATGAGAAATATTTCATATGCTACAAAGTATCATTTCACTTTAAAAAATATAATAATTAAAAATATCTAAATCTCTAGCAAAATTACTTAAAATCGGAAATATTTGTAAAAAAACATGTGATTAAAAAATCGAACTCTAATTAAAATGATAAATAATAGGACCTCACTGTCATGTTTCCTTTGAAGCTTTTTTTATTATTATTTCAATGTATCACCAAACTCTAAGGGATGTTGGGTCCCACCATCCTATTTCGTTGCAAATTCGTCATTACCACAGTAAACCCTGAGCAGTATACAGCATAACCGGATGAACAATTATGTACGAGATTTTTTTCAGATATTTTTATAACATATTTTTATTTTTATCTTTTGTCAATAAATGATGAAACTCTCTTTTAGAACAGATTTGGAAAGTTTATCTATATGTCTTTTTAGTTCTAACAGTGCAATATAGACTGAAAAGGGAGTCCTGAAATGTTATGTGAGACAAAGTTCAATCAGTTTCCGTAAATGTGATTTTATAAATATAAAATTATGATATATTTTCATGGCAAAAAAAGAAAAGTAAGGAAGTTCAGAAACATTGATATCAAAGAATAATAAATAATTATTATGAAAAATTGAGAATGAGATTAGGTGTTGAGTACAAAATATGTCATAGTTTTTATTAATGTGAAACTTTTATCGAATTTTTAACCATATAGGTTTATTTACAATTTTGAAAAAAAATGAAGATATGGTTTCACCCTACACTCAACTAGAATCATTGTAAAATTATCTTGTGCTTTCAATTTTTGACAAAATCTTAGCATTGTAAAATTATAATTGTCTTAAATTTTTACCAATTTTTTTATGAGATTTGTGATAGGAATTTTTGTTTTTTTTTTAATTTTCTTGTAACAAAATTAACTTGTTTCATATATAGATGTATTATTTTTTGTAAATTGTAGATAGGAATTTAATTAACAGAGCCGAAAGATACGTTAAGAGCCGAAATGTTTGTACTAGATTGGGGAGGCCTTAAGTGGTGTCCAATCGCTCAAAAATGTTGAAATGACTGGCATAATACAAAATATAGACCTCTCGGGTATGGTCTGCCCATAAAAAGACTGGGACTTNTGATGATGAGATTTTGGTGTAACACACCCTGTAACAACACAAGTTATACACCAATATAGATAAGTGCTCATTTGGCATGGAGAGGGTTCATTATTTGGGATACATTGTGGACAAACATGGTGTGGATGTGGATCTAGCCAAGATCCAATCCATTCGTGATTAGCCGAACTTGACAACTCTCACGAAGATTCGCAACTTCCTAGGCCTTGCCAACTTCTATCGTAGATTTGTGTTGGGATTTTCAAATATTGCTTGGTACCTTAGCATGGTGACCAAAGAGGGATATAAGGCCAAGTTTGTTTGTTATAAGCCACAAAAACAAGCATTTGAGGAGCCAAAGCAGTGCTTATGTTTGATGCATGTCCTCACCTTACCAGATCTACAAAAACCCTTTGAGATCGAGACAAATTCTTGGGAGTATGTTGTTGGTGTAGTCCTCACTTAGCATGGCCATTCGATGGCATATCACAGTGATACACTTTTAGATACAGTCCACAAGTACCCCACCTNATATCTTATGAGGAGGACCATGTGCTTTAGCCTTGTTTCTTGATTTATGGTACCTGTCATGCCCACATTTTGGACATATCTCTTTGTCTGCATATTCATCTCTATATATAATACAATAATATGGACACACATGGTATGCTATGTACTCAACACCCAACCTAGTTAACATTTTCTTTGCATCTTCACAACTATCAGGAAAGACATTATCACTTGTAAGCACCTTATCTTTTAGTAACCTATAATTAGTGTGCAATAGAAATATACATTGTCATCAAGCATGCATAAAATTAAGCCTTTTCAATTTTGGTTGGGTGACAAGAGTCCTCAAAATACAGGGGCCTTAATGGTTAATTACCTCAAAAGTTCCGAGAAACACGCACCTGAAATACCATACATTATTTTCAAGTTGTATAGTAGCGTAGTTGTCCTTAGTGGGGTAGAGTTTTACCCATGTCCAAAGAGAGGGGTGGTGAAAGAAAATTTTAGACTTTCGAATAAGGTATTAGTGATATGAGCATCATCCCATATCTCATCTTGTTTTAATGCATGTAAAAACATTTCCTCTATGACACTAACACCCTACAAGAAATTCATCCATACCAACCCCTATTTCATTGTCTTCATCCCCAACATGTGAAGAATTGGTGTTATTATAGACATTCTGAATAGGTGACTCAAGACATAGTGGGAATTGAATAGGTGGTTGATTCAACCATGCTTGGTATGCTTCCTCTCCAAGTTGTGCTCATTTAGTAGCCTTCTTTCAATATGACATTGTAGTAGACTGCAATGATAGATAGTGGATAAGTTGTTCATCATCAAAATTTTGATTGCAAAAATATTGAATTGTACATTGATGATATTAGTAAACATAATGCATTTAGTTTGTTCAAATATTATACCAAACAATTATTAAAGGCGTGGAATTTGTTTCCAATGCTACACATGCAACCAACCACTTTAAAAAGAAAATGTTGAATTAAGCAATACATTTACATTAACCCCAATGAAAATTTAAAAAATACAATTAGTCAATGATTTTTTTACTATGCCCCAATGGAATTTATAAAGGTAGTCTTAATGTAAGGCATCTTTGACAAGTGACAGGGGGGCTACAAAAGTTATAGTTTATTAACAACTCATCACCAAGAGACAAACTATGCATTTCATGCACACAAACAAATATGGATCTTTTCCTTTTCATAAGAACTCCTTGTCATTAGAGTGTTCTCCAAATGAAAAATTTGCACTAAATAATGAGCACATACAACTATTTTTAACCTTGCAATGTTCCCATGAGTGCATGTGATGGAGATGTGGTGTATTCTTTGCATGAGGACTACACTTGGTGTGAATAGTAGCTAGTGGTGGGGGGTATTAATCCACCCCACTACGCGCCCAATGGTTATGGTGAGGGGCGGTAAACCCAAGCCAACGAGGTTTAGGATAACTACCCGATTTTCTTTTGGCTTCATTTTTTTTAATTTTTGTTCTTTTCTGGCCAATGGTTTTTCATTCCATTGTAATATAATCTCGATTAAGGGATTATAGTTGTAATCCAATTTAGGTCAACAAATTAGGGTTTTGGATGTTACAGAGTAACTAAAGATTATATTGTGAGTGGTAAAGTTAATACAATTAAGAAGATAGATGTGATTGTAAGTTAGGTTAGTTTTCTTGGTTACGAGTTTCCAAGGTAAATCTTTGTGTACTATGTGTGTTCTATTGTTGATATCTATTTTTTCTTAAGAATAGTGTATGGATTGCTTCACTTGCATAGGTTTAAAACTTTCATTAGTATCATAGTCAGGTTTTTAGATTTAGGAGGATTCCTTTTGTGCTAGCACATTTCTCATTCTTGATTAAGCAATTTTATCTTTGGTCTGGGATAAAGTTGGTTTCAATGGGAGAGTTGTGCAGTGATTCTTGTGTAGAAGGGAATGGTGACCGACCCCATAATTGAGAATGATAAATTTAATGATTAGAGCTTTGAGCTATGGAAGCTCAAGATGGAACATCTTCTAGTATATAGAGAACATTGGATTATTGTGGATCAATGTATAGAACCTACTAGTTTGTTGAAAGAAGACTAAGAGGAGATGTAGAGAAAGGAAAGAAGTACAATATGGATCTACCTCTTACATTCAGTGTTTTTGAATGTCTTAGGAGAAAATAACACAACGAATTTGTGGGATAAGTTAGTGAGTTTGTATTAGTTAAAGCTCTTGGTAAACAAACTTTTTCTTGGAAATACATTGTACCTCCTAAGAATGAATGACGATGACTTTGTGATCAAGCATCTCAATGCTTTTAACACTATGGTAAGTTAGTTGTTTTCTATTGACATTAAATTTTTTTATGAAGAAAAGTGCATTAGTTTGTTATGTTCTTTGCTAGATTCATGGGATATCCTAGTTGTATCTATTAGGATTAATATAGCCACATTAAAGTTTGTTGATGTGGTTGCATCCTTGTTATCATAAGAGATGAGGCAAAACACCATGTATTGTCAAACCAAGGATACCTTAGTGGTGAGAGGTCACCATGTAGACATAAAGGATAAAAATAAGTCTTTGGGGGGTGGGGGGGTACATCTAAATCTATGAAACAATTATATGGAAATGTTGGAAATGCAGTAAAGTGGGCAATATAAGAAAGAATGTAGATAATAAAAAATGTTTATAAAAACAAGGGATCTAATGATTTTGCAAAAGGAAAAGGAAAGGCCTCCCCAAAAGAAGCAGGGGATGTGTACTTGGTATCTACAATGTACACATTCAGATCATGATGTATGGTTGATTGACTCAAGTCTGCCTTTTCATATGACTCCTCATAGAGAGTGATTTTGTGAATATGAAAAATATGATGGAGGCAATGTATCCTTGGGATATGAGTCAACAACCAAGATCACATGATGTCAAATGATTTAATAGTTTCTTTAAGATGTATATGTTTGAAATATTCCATGTTTGGATAGAAACTTGATATCTGTGAGTAAAATGGGTGATGTGGGTGTGCATACTACATTTGAATTAAAGGATAAATGCAAGACAATTCAAAGAGAAATGGTGTTATTAAGGGGATTTCAGATTGAAACATTATATTGGTTATTAGGAAGACTGTAAATGATGGGCGTAATAGGTACCATTGTTCTTGAGAATGAAAATGATAGAATTACTACTCTTCCTGTAGAGAATAATACAATGCCTCGACACCAAAGAATGGTACATATTGGAGAGAAGGGATTTCATTCTTTGCTTAGTAAAGGTATGGTTGAAAATATCCCTAGTTGTTCTTTAGATTCTATTTTTTGTGAACATTATGTATATGGTCAACAAAATTGGGTGAAATTCCCATCTGGTGCTACAAGGGAAAAATGGATCTTGGAGCTGATACGAAGTGATGTGTTTGGACCTAGACATAGTCCCATATCTAGAAGGATCTTTGTACCATGCCACATTTATAGATGATTTTTCTAGGAAAACATGGTTGTATTCCC
>NWUY0300015847.1:49972-61217 GCA_004151065.3 Larix sibirica | reverse complement strand
AGGTTTTTGACATATCTAGGTTTAAGATCAAATGAATATTATTTAATTTTTGCGAACATAACGTTACACACTCACACATGTTACAACATCTCCCCCATACTGGATTATAGAGCACCTCGTTTCACTCGGTGCAAACACAATGTATCATGTGTGCATATTTGTGTCCAAGTGCGACAAAAATGTTACCAAGAAGTAGTTACTTTGATGTGATTTGGTTGAGAATATAAATGTTTGATTGAGAGAAGATTCCTTTATATATAGTTGGGGTCATGAGCATGGCCAATTTGTAAGAGATTGTGAAACAAGGTAGATATTCTCGATAAAGCTAACAATGAAGTAAATGCAAAACTAAGGGATATAAATGAGGAAGAGATTTGTTAGGTATCAATATTTTTATGTATTAATATAAGTACATGTTTTGTGTAGGCACTCATAATATGGCACTCTTGTAGCTAGCACAGATCCATTTTATTTGAAATCCATTAAAGATTTAGGGATAAAAGAACTTTAGGTGCAAGTCTTGTGGATCTTAATAGACCTAGTTAAGATATAATAATAATTTAATAATAATCCAATTTTAAGATCACAATCTTGTGAGAGATCAAACTGCTGTATGAGACCTCCTTCTCAGAATGATTTCACTGCTTAGTCTATGGAGGAGTACACACCCTACCTTCCCTTGGATTTGGACCTGTGACATTCAAAGAGGGAAAACATGTTTTCAACCATTAGGTCTAAACTATTTTTGTGTCCACACAATATCAAAGGTCTGCCCGTGAAGTATAACTTTTTCGGTTTTACTAAAGTAACAAAGATACTTCATTTACTCCCCTCAGGTTGATTATTTTTTATGTTGCCCTTTAGCATTTATAGATGAAGTAGTAAAGATCTCTGTTCTAAAACACCATCTCTCTCCCCCTCTCTCACACACATGTATGCATACACGCTCATGTTGTAGTCACAACCTTCCAATCTTCCAAGATTAAATAGTGTGTTCATCTTCCAGTCATCCAAGATTAAAGATTGCCTAAGTATTTTATGTTTTTTATTGCCTAATGGACTCTCTAAAATGCTAGGTGGTATTAGCATTGTATGGGAGCTCTAGGGTTTTGACCTTGGGGTCCTTTTATGTGATGTTCTCATCCTTTTTAATATTGTGTTTCTTTAGATATATATGTATATTAAAGTGACTTGTATGGTCTTTTTTTGGTATGTTAACATTGTATATATCGCTTATAGAAGTCTTTTACCCCTCCCACCTATTTCTTTTACAAGTCATGCCTTCCAATTTCACATGTTAGTGACATGAAAATTAAAGTATTTTATTTCTCACAACTATTTATTTCATGTTGGAATTGGTCTTTTACACCTTGTTCCCATTCTTCATTAATCCATTTCCCGATTAATAAAATAAATTAATGCTGTGGGAGTGCTCATCCTAAAAAAATAGTGATAATAATGTTTGAAAGCTGCTCTAGACATATGATATTGTTTGTTGTGTGTTGGAGAGGAGAGACTTGTTTGATATTGACACTACCCACACGACACATCCATTGTAGAGAGGAGGGAGAGACCAAACAAGCACACATTCTTCTTGCAACCAATCAATCTTGTGTTAGAAGGGACACTATCTCTGTGAACACCTTCATTAGCATAATGATCATGGTATGTTAAGATGTATATGCTATTGTAAATTGAACTTCAAAAACTATTATGGGATACTGCATTGTAGAAAAATAGTTTTAAGTCATAATAACTATTTCAAGATGCCAAAACATGATATATCAGATTGTTTATCATGTTTGTTATTGGTATGCACATCTACATAACATGCCTTGGAGAGGAGGGCGGTGGGTGAGGGTGAGCAAGCACACATGGCTGGGAAGATCAAACAAATCCAATTATTCCAATTGAAACTAAAGCCACTAAAGGTTAAAATGCTTCCAATTAAAATAAAATAACAAGTAAATAAAATGTTGCATGAAATAAAAAGACATTAATAAGCAGATTGTTGCCAATAAAACCACAAAATTACAATATAATATGCCATCTACTTACTCATATCTTTTAATTGGGAGTGTTTTAATCTTCAGCAGCCTTGGTTCAATCTCAACAATTGGATTTGTTTGGGGTTTCGAACAATGTGCTTGCTTAAGCTTGTTTGCCCTCCGTTTCAAAGGCATACAATATTCGCAAAGAATGATGTCGAGGTGAATCAAAATGTATATGTATTCTATGATGAATAGTAGCAGTAAACATTGTCCCTAACCATTGTAGTAAAATTTATACACCTTATATTCATTGTCATTTAAAGAGATAACAAATAGTGAAAATACTAAAATGAAGAGATTACATGTTATAATTGTAGGGAAGTTCCCACTCATACTCTTACCACTTGTTTAAAGCTAGAAATTGCATAGTGAAAAATAAGTTGTCATTATAAATTACCACCATCATAGAACACAACAATGAAAGGAAATCAAATTAAGGATTTATATAGTCTCTGCTATTTGATTCCACGTGGCATCAAACAATTGCCACAAAGGTTTTAGATATTGGAAGAAATTAAATAAAATTGAAAAAGGAAATAAAAGGTTGAAATGTGTGATCTTTCAATATCTATAACAATGTTATCATTTTAATAGAATGTAGAAAAGGTTATGTTGATAATTTAAAATGTTGGAAAAGTATCATGTCATTTAGAAATGGCTTTTGCGATAGCCTTTAATAATAGTTTTGATCTTGCAAGAAATGGGTGTTACTTTTGGCAATGCATAAATGTTTTGATGGTGAAGCATAGAAATGCTGGATCCATAATTATTCAGTTTTTATTTTTGGAATTGGTTTCACAATGCTTTCTTCAAGTATAAGTGGCTAGGGTTTTCCTCCCCCTTATATCACTCCTTTGAAACTAACTCAATAGATTTAAAGAAAATGATCATTGTTGTTGACCTAGTAAGCTCTAAATGTAGGTCAAGACAATGGAAGAATTGCCAAAATTTGAAGTTCATTCTAACCACTTATTGATGGGACAAAATGCCCACCAACAACATGAGTCATCCTTCGGAGAGAGGCCCAATTAAACTATCTTTTGTTTGGTGTACAAAAACCCATTCAGATTCTAGTCCAACAATCATGACTTTTTTGGGGGTTTTACTAGTGGTGTGGTCCATTGTTAAGGATTTTTTCAAATGAAATGAATAAAAATGCATTTAAAATAAAATGTACGATGCGATATGACTTAAACTAGCCTATCAAAACTATTATGAAACCAATATGAATAAATGCAAGCAATAAAATGAATTAGTTTACATAATATTGTTACATATATTCTAGTTACTAACAACTTGTTGAGGATAGATTGCAGATGTTATTGAAGGTGACATCTTTATATCCAAACTAGAACAAACATTGAAAGTAGAGAGAGCAAGGACATGTACAAAAGTCTTTTCTTTGTTCTCAAATTTTAATTTTTAGGGTTTTCTATTGCCATGTGGCAATTTAGGATTTTACTTCGGAAGCTGCCTCTTTCTAGAGGGGTATTTTTATATTTTATACTTCCCTTAAGGTTCTTTGTTTGATGATACATTTTATACTTGAAAGGTAATACAAATTTGTTTAATTCCATTCTCCTCATGAATGTGAGATTGAGTTTATACATCATGACAGAAAAGTGGATGCCTTATTGTTCAAATATGTGACTTTATTTCTTTATTGATTTTACAAATATATTCACTTCACCAATTGTAGTTGTTGAAATATGAGTTGAATTGATTTCACAAGGGTATCTCAAAAATATAGAAATACACTATAGTACAACTTGAAAATATATTTCATTATTTTTACCATTCTCATGGTAAATATTTTCTTTACTATAAATTTTCTTTTATATTGCAATGGAAAAAAAAAACAAAACTTCAAGTGAAAAACCACCTTAAAAGTAAAAGTGGTGAAGTTTGGAAGACTCTTTAAAACATTATATGTTGATTTTCTTAAACAAGACTACAAATCTTTTTTAAAACCAATGAGTTTGTAAAATAAAAAAAATGCATGGTTTTTTAAAATTTAGCCCAAGGTTAAAATATGAGCCTTTGAAAACTTATTGCAAAAATTAAAAACTAAAATGCTAATCCCAAAACCAAAATCTTAATAGAATGAGGATAAAACATTTCAAATTGAAGTAAAAGTTTTTCAAATTGCTTCGAAGGTTTTCAAGTTAAATAAGGTTTATGCATGGCCTTGGGAGCTACTTGAGTTTAGATTATGATAACTTCTAGATATAAACACCAACCAAGAAACTATCTTTTGTAGCGTGAAAATAATATAAAGAACTTACAAACGAGTGGTTGCAATCTTAGGTTCAATGTAAGCTTCACGGTGTTCATAATTGATAAAGTCCAACATGCTTCATTGGTGAGAGAGTCAAACAACAAGTTTTCACAATTTTCATAGTTGGGGATGTTGGAATTGGATTTAGAGAGTTGTGTTGAGTTCATAGTTGATGAAAAATTATATGTACTCCATCTCAAAGGTTAAACTCTCATATTTAGTCGGGAGCAAAAAATTTGCACATTTTTTAATGAAAGTTTAAGACTCGTTTAAAGCATTGCTTTGCCCAAATCGAATTCTGTCATCTTGCCTTACTAACATTGGCTTAATCCTTTATCATCTAAAATGTTTTAATATGTGAAAGTGGTCAGTTGACACTCAAATCACCTAATACCATCTACCTAGCAAACTTGTTGATTCTTCCCAAAACAAAATTATGAGTTAACCAGACATGGAAGAGAATTTTAATAAGCTTGGATAATGCTACAAATACTCTTACGTGGATCAAAGATGATTAAATTCATAAAGTGTAACCTACAAACAAAGATGTGTGCAATGTAACAAGCACGAGAAATAAAAGTTAAGGGGCAAACACAATTTGATAATGCAATTGAAGCAAGCCTTAATGATTACACATTAAAACCAAGCAACCAAACATGCATTTGCAAATTTTAATCTAAGTCATCAACATAAAATCATCAGTTGAATCCAAATGAATGAAGATTGGAAGAACAACAATTGGACTAAAAGGCATGCTTTAAAAGTTAAAAAACAGGGGTCTCCAAGTCGGTTAACTTGGAGTGTGTTGAAACCTCAACACAACTAAAAGAGGATGACTTTGCATTTTGTGGAATATATTTTGGTTTTGAAATTTACAAGTTTGTGGCACAATACTAGAACGTTAGCACATTGGATTAAGAAGAATTGGGCACTATATTTGAATGCTAAAGGCTTCTTTATTTCTATGGAGAAGGTTATTATGCCTTTCACTTCCTAGTTGAAAGATAAAAAATATTTTATTTTTTGAAATTGACCCTAGTTCTTAAGCTTCTATGGCCTTTAATTGAATTATTCATAATTAGATTTCAACCAAAAGGAGGAGTTTCCAAGCACTACACCTATATGGTTCCATCTTCTCTCCTAGCTTCTTGATCTAACAGATCCAAAATCTTTAGAGATGATGCGTAAATCCTTGGGAAGATACTTAGATAATGTTGAACAAGGTGACATGTTTGCTTGTGATCGCCTATATGTAGAAGTTAATTTGGAGAAGGTGCTCGAAGCCTTTGAGATTCAATTGGACGACTAAATTCCCCTAAAAAAATTGACTATGGACGATTCCCATTTATATGCAATGTTTGTCGTGAATTTGGACATTATGTCAATGACTAATTCATGATGGTTGAACAATTCTCGTGTGAAAGAAACAATGGAAAGCAAGATATTCATTCAAAGTATAAATGATGGAGGAAAAAATCAGACCCAACGGTAGTGGCAACAAAGAAAAATGGGAAATGTAGCAAAACACAATATTACCAACATATTCACATGTTTTGGGTTCAAAAAATGAAAATGGTGTACCCAACAACAAGGAGATTTCCAAACCCCTTGACTTGAAAGGGAGGAAGGGGAAATACAACTGCAAGGCCCTCCAATAGAACAAGGGAACCAATTCCAAACCCAAGGCACACATAGCTTATAATAAGAAAAATATTTGATAAATCCAAACATTGATGAGAACCTTGATGGTTGCAAAGATACTTTAGAAGAATCCTTGACAAAAAAAATTGAAGGATCACTTAGGAATGTTTATGTGATATCCCTTAGAGATTAGACAACTCAACCCTCTATTGCTAGAGAGGGACACTTGTAATTTTTATTTGATATAGAGGACCCCATAGTAACTTTAGGGTGAAAAATCAAGAAAACTCAGAGAAAGAGACAATTGCACAAAAGCCATTAACAAGCAATCTATGATTCACCCGGGCTACTGATGAGTATAAAAAAATGAAGTATGAAATTCTACCATGAAATTGTGGGGTTGGGCTCTAAAAAAAGGAAAGCCAATATTGTTAATATATGAATAAAAACACACAATGATTCTTCCTCTTGTAACCAAAACTTGTATAAGCTTTGGTTAGAGAATGCAATTTTTTTCTAGAAAGACAACATTGAAAATATAGATCCAATGTGCAACATGGGGAATATTGCAACTTTATACTTATAGGATGCTAGCATTTTGGGGAGGGAACATGCAGTGAAAGATACTTTCTAGATTATTATGGTTTTCCTTATTTAGGGAATAGAATATATGGTCCAAATAACTAATGTCTATGCTCCAAACTATTTAAGGGGAAAAAGAGCATGTTGGAAGTCTTTGAAACTCTCATCGGAGGAACTCTTGATATGAATATTGAATCATTGTCTAATTCAATCTCACTTTGGATTCAAAGGAGAAAGAGTTTGAGGGTTGCATACATTGTAGACCCATGCCAATATATCATAGTAGATATAATCTCTAATTGCAATCACTAGATATAAGACCTAGAGGGAAATTCACATGGCCAAACAAAAGTATGGGTCTAGGATTTTTGGAAGAAAGGTTGCACGAATCCTTGGTTCGAGACTTTCCTAGTAGAGTAGGCCTCCTTAGCCTTATTCATTCTAATTAATCCCATACTAGGGTACAAAGTTGAACCCTATCGATTGACAAAACCCAAGAAAGATTCAGATCATTGGTTTAGATATCTGGGTCCACCCTATTAATGGCTTTGCATATTATACATGGGATAAAAAATGGAAGAACCTAACAATAAACATAAAGAGTTTGTAGAAACTTGTGGATTCAAACCCGACAAAGAAAGTAGAAGATTGAAAATCAACTTGAAGTAATTCAACTAGAAATTGAGGTATCAATCCTAACTGATGAGGCTCTTTCAACCACACGAAGGTCATATACGCAAACTTTGTTAAATAACAATGGGAAGAGTAGGGACATTGGAGACTCAAATACATGAGTATATAGTTAAGAGAAGGGGATGTAAGTAAAAAATTCACCCACTTCCAATCTAATGGAAGAAGAATTAGGAATAATATCTCATAAATCACACTCCATAATGGGGACATAATTATGCATTTTGAGCAGATCAATGTTGTTTCATTTGAATACTTCAACACTTTACATAAAACTAGGAATATAGATAAGAGACATAGGACAAGTGTTGAAATTTTAAGAATTGTTGTATGATACAAATTCAATAATTTCACCTCAATCTCTTGGTTCTTTGAATCTATTTCCTATGAAATTTCAACCTTAGGGTTGAATTTGATTTATACATTATAACAATATGTATTTCACTTATTTCCAACTAATTACGCAAGGTAACACAACAAAATAAACATCAAACAATTATACTTCAAGGTAACAATGTTTCCATCCTCTCAAGGCACACTTCCCAACATTAAAAACACTTGAAAATTACCTATTATAAAAGATTTATTACAACCATAAATTTGCACACTCAAATATTTTTTTTGGCCCAAGCACCATATCTTGGGGAAAACCCCCAAGAAGTTCCCCTCATTCCAAGGATGATACCTAGGGTAAACCCAAGATTCTTTGGGGCATAAGGTCAAGTTGACAATATGGCTCAAGCCATTCCAACATCATGCTCATTAAGAGATCAACATGTCACTTGTGGGAAGTGAACCTAGGTGGGGAGGATATCATTCCTCTCAACCACCCTGGATAGACACAATAGAAAACCCACTTAACTTATATATGTTTGTAAAATCACTTAACAAAATATGATCATTGTTATGTAAAATCAATATGCATAACTAGCTCTTAGAAACTACTCAATCATCATGAGAACATAAGTTGAAAATTAGTGGTGAAAGTACACATAGTTTGGACTACATAGAATGCTTCATATATACATAAGTTGAAGTTATAAGTACATACCAACAAATTAATACAAGTTAGTAACTTAGTACAACTCATGCTCTCCAAACCCTAGATATAACATGCACTAGGAATAGAAAACCCTTGCCACCAACTCTTGTCTAGGGATCACTCCCAATCAAAGTTCGTTGCTCCACCAAAATACACAACCACCAAGCATATACATCGGCAAGTACTCTTTGGCACCTACAATTACATCACAAAAGTGTACAAGAGAAAACAAAATAGCCTCTCTCTATATTCACCACATCAAGTACTTCAAGTAGTACAAGGGTTTCCAATGCCATAAAACCCTAGTCATCTTATCTCACATGAACCATAAGAGAAAGTGCTCCATTTCATCCTCTATGGTTTCTTCTAAAACCTAGATAACCTTTTTTTAGGAAAAACCCTAAACCTAATGCATAACTTGCTTCGATACAAGAACCCTAGTGCTCAAGACAAGAGAGCAAAGTACTAAAAAGAAGAAGTCCCTAAGCAAAGTACATCATGCTCTAAAGATGATGTTGTTTGAATGAAAATACTCTCCCTTTGCTTTATATGTATTATAGGTAAGGGAGGCCATCAATAATAAGGTTGATTTCCCTAGAAAGCAACCTAATTAAACACTAGATAGGTCCACATTTGCAACACTCTAAGTGACACATTTCAAGCTCCATGGTAGGAACATCCATCAAGCAAGGTTTCGAAGGTGAGTACTCCACATTAAATGTCTAATTATCATCCTCTAAAGGTATCCAATGCTCCAATGTTCCTTCTCCAAATATTTCCAACACTCCAACTCTCCCTCCTAAGTGTGCACACCTCTAGGTACACCACACCTCCATGAACACTCCTCAAACCAAGCGTTGTCAAGTCAAGTGAAAGTCTACTTGTAAGCATCCAAGTGGACCCATGCTATCTAGGGATCAATGCCCTCTTAAATTCCCAATGATCCTCCAAATAAGTAGTTAATCAACCAATCCCTCTATGTGCATCTCATGAATAATGCTAACATGCCACATGGGTCTCCAACCTCATAAGGATGTGTATCACATAAACATCAAGTCAAGATATAATAATCCATGAGTAAGCTATACCCAAAGTGAATGTCCATCATGGTCGAAGCAAGGGCAGTCAACATACCACCACATCGCATAAAGCACCCCCAAGTGTGGTGTAAAAACTTTTGGATTAACCCCCAAAAATAACACCCACTTATTTGGACAATGACTTCTTCACTCCATTCATTCAATGAAAGAAATACCTATGATCTAAAGGACCATGCATCCTTATCAAACTTCACATCTTGACTCACCACAATCTTCTGCTCCATTGGAATATAAATCCTATAAGCCTTGGAAGTCTCACTATATCCAAGAAGACAAGATACATATCACAACATCTCAAACCTCCCCGTTGTTAGGGTCTTGACTACTTGTGAATATGAAGCAACATAATCTTGGACCATCAACAACCTGCCAAATTCCAACATCCTTCATATTAACTTCATAGGCCAAAATATTTAGACACCACATCATGAGATATTCAAAACTCATTCATGTAGAGATGATCACATCTCCATATAAGACCAAGACACATATATTAGATATATCAAATACATCGATAAAAATCTACACAAATTTCGTCCATGTTGATATACCAATCTCATAGTGCAAATAACAACCCACATAGGGCTTCCAGTAAAGTGTAAACATGGGTATCTTGTCTATGTACCTCAAAACCTATGGTAATTGAAGCAAAAGAATCAATAGTCTCAAATCCCTCATTTTGAGAGAATTCTTGGGTACTAGAGAAATAGTACTATTAAGGCCAACTCCCTCTTTCTGAGAGAATCTAACAACCCTATCCTAGTATTCTTCAATACTCCCATAAGCTGTAAGCTTGGAATCAATCACTTATTTCATAATAGGTTTTAATACTATCTCCTTGGCATCCTTCCATACATTCTTTTCATATGCATCTTCAAAACTAGAACCATCACCCAAATTCTCACTAACATGTATAAGTTGCACATGATCAACAATAAACATGTAAAGGCCGACATCTTTCATACCTCTATCCAAAGTCCTTAGACTTGCTAGAATACAATATTAATTGATAATGCATTGTTGTCCTTCAAATGCAACTCTATACTGAAAATTTTTCATACAAGAAATTGAAAGAATGTTTTCCTTAAAATAGGAACAAACATAACATCATTCAACTCAAGAACATCATCTAATAGCATATGAAGGAAATGAATCTCACTCCTTTTATATGATATGTAGTGTCATCACCCAACCCCACACCCATTTCTACCTCTTGTTCCTAAATCCCATTGAAGAGTTTCCTTCTATAAGACATATGCTTTGATGTCTCAATGTTTACATACCACCCAAAAACTAACACAATATTGGAATATAAGCAAGAGTCCATGGAGAAAGCAATCTCAATATGGAATTATAACTCATCCACTCTTGCTACATCGTACATGCACTTCCCACAATAGTTTTCTATTGCTTGATCTTCCATAATTGAGTCTTCTTCTCTGGATATTGGTTGTCATAATGTCACATTTAGTGATGCCTAAAACATTTCACATTACCCAAATCCTTTTTACCTTAGTTTGAATCTTCCTTCTTACTCTTCTTGTGTCCTTTCATTTTCCTTCCTCAACCCCTCTACAATGGCTAGGTCTTCTACTTCCTTTTAATTTGTTGAACAAGATTATAACCTTGTCTTCTAACACAATGTCATCCCAAAGCTTATGATAACTAGGTAAACTATCATGAGCACAAACATACTGGACAAAAGGCTTCCAAGATGTAGTGAACCCATTCAAGGTAATGGGAAACAACTTCTTATCCTCGACTTTCACATGTGAAGATGCTCACAGTAGATCCAAAGAGATGATGTAAACCTCACAATGAAAGAATTTAGGAATGACAGAAGAAGAATAGAGCAGAAGAA
>NWUY0300015845.1:13388-24240 GCA_004151065.3 Larix sibirica | reverse complement strand
CAAGTATCCGGAACACTTTATATTTGTGAAATCAATACTCATTGCGGTAACAACATACAGATAGATCAAAATAGGGAAGTTGGGCACATTGTAAAAGTTGAATAAAAGCAAAGATTCAAGTAACAGTCCAACCTGTTACATGATTGCATTACATTGCATTACAGATGAAAAGCATTCGAATCTCCGAACGCAGAAAGAACCAAAGCCAAGTTAAGAGAAGCCATTCATTATCGTCATCATCAGCCGGGCAAAATTTTCGTAGCAAACTCCAGATTTGGCGGACCCGCCAGCTGCATCTATCATGTCCGCAATATCCTGGTCACTCATCATTACATTGCAGCTTTTACTGGTGCTACTAGTACTGGCGCTAGCGATGGAGGAGGAGAAGAAGGTCTTGAGATCCTCTGCAGTCACAATACCATCTCCGTCTATGTCCATCTAATTAAACGCCTCCTTCAACGCCCATATCTGGGCATCATCAGACGTATGTGATCTGCTGTCATTTATTTCATCAATTTGTGGCATGATTTGCAGCAGAATCCTGTGAAACTCTTCAAAGTCCACAGAACCGCTGTTGTCGGTGTCGGCAACGGATATCATGGTCTCCAATTCGTCTCTGCTGAGCCCCTTCGCCACGCTAAAGCCGCTGCCCGTGAAGAAGTCGTGCAGATCAGAAACAACGATTTTCCCGTCTCCATCTTTGTCCAGTACGTTGAACGCCTCTTTCACCTTCCATGGTTCCTCCGTCCACGATTTTATTTCTGATGCCCGCGGCCTGTTTCTGTTTCTGCTTCTGTTGAGAGGACACATGACTGCCAAAATCGATCGAGCAGCAAGTAGTATTCAACTCCGGTCGAGATTAATTGAGAGGCCAAGTTCAAGAACTTCGCTCTCTTTAAATATTGCAGCGCCGACGTATTGGAATTCTGCTGATAGCTGAGCGAGAATAGAGGGAAACTTGGGGATCAAGAATCCGTCTGGTGATAATAGTTGTCGTGTTAAACTTGGGGATCAAGCAGACAACACACAAACGCAAACGGAAGGCCGTGTATTTGGTCCTACCAAACAAGAATTGCTCTGCTATTTCCACAACCTAACAGTCTAAGTTGACTCATTCTCAATGTACGGCTCCACGATTTCGACGTAGCTTCTTGACGCTCGCCAAAAACCCAGCTTCGCGTGATCGACACGTTAAAATCGATTTCGATTTTTGTATTCGCATGATTAAAAAAGAAGTGTACCATCGTAATTTGAATTTTCATTTTTAACATCATATATTATTATTAGTTTATTTATGTTTTTTTTTTTTTCTGAAATGGGTTAATTGTGGTGAGGAGTACAACCATCATTCTTCGCAACTACCTAAATTATGAACACAATGATGACTAAAAAGTATATGAGTTGTATGGAATGCTGAATGTTAAAACAGTAATGTGTTTTTTTTCACATAAAAAAATTGCAACTTTTTATATTAACAAAAAACTACATTGTTCAAATAGGCTTATCCTTAAATATAAGCAACATTAAAGTTGTTTTTGTAAAAAAAAAAATTATAGCTAAAAATAAAAGATAATTAAAGGATAATTCCAAAAAGAGGCCCCAAAATGTAAGACTCTATTATCTCAAATAAACTTCCAAAACAATGTTCAACCTGGGTGATAATGTTATGATTAGTTGCTTCCCAATGCTGTGATAAGTAATCCCTAGCATCATTCATCTTAGGGTAAATATGTTGAAAAGAGATAATATGGAACATGTTTGCAAATTCTAATATGTTATTTAAGTGGCAAAATTTTATTTATATATGATGAGAGTTTTGAGATTGTATCAATAAAAACTAAGTTAATAATCTTGAGTATAATTACAAGCTTTTTCTTTACTTTTCACATAAAATTATTTATATTCAAAGAATTAACACTTGATAAATATATACAATATCTACTCTATCTTCTTTCTAAAACTTAGAAGAGCAAAATTAAAATCATAACATATAATAGGATCCAACTCATTGGCATCCTTATCAAGGAGCATTTTTGGCTAATAATTGAACCTCATCTTTCCAAAGAGCAAAAAAGACTGAAATAAAGTTACTTTCTTGTCAAATGCTAAAGAAACTCTCCAATAGAACTTCTTCACTAATAAATGAGGATGTTTATTAAGCATTGATATTCCATCGAAGTTTTCAATATAACTTCCTTCTTATTAAGCATTGATATTCCCACTCTGCCCTATGAAGCCTCCAACAACCCGTAATCTCTCTGATGTCCAGTTTCCTACTGCAATAGTTAGTCAGAAAGTTCTGGCAGAAGTATCTTCAAACATCAACTTGCAAAAAAAAATCAAAACTCAAACACAAATAGCATTTTGACATTTATACAATATGTATCATTTTCAATTTGTAACCTATATTAGTCAAACCGTTAGAAATGGAAAAAATGAAAGACATGCCGAATTTTGAAGTGTTCTACCAGGAATGTAGAAAATGTCATAGTGGTTATCTTCCCTACTTATTACTTGGAAGTTTGGAAAAAAATTCTACAATAATTTTCACAATTTTTTTAAAAGAAATACTTCTTATATTTCAGCTCGTTGCTTGCCAATAGACCGCATTCTTGTAGGTCTAAGGGATGGAATATTCATCAATTTGGTTAGTTGTATTTTGTGAAATATTCATGTAAAGTAGTAAATCACAAAATTAAGGACCATTTAAAACCGAATCTCCATTTCGTTACAGATTGTTCAAAAAAAGTATAAATCCTAGATAATAGTTTTAAATCCTATATATGACAATATAAATATGAAAAATGAAATCCTTTCAAGATTTACAAGATAGTAGGAGACTTGGAAATGATTTATTAATGAGAAGAGAAGATTGCAGGAAGTTGAATAAAAAAATTTTGATCGACTTGAAACCATCTTAAACTCTGGAAAACACTAATAGTATGTATGGTTTTTCTTCATCTTACTGCACTCTCACCCACATCAATGAGAAAGGAAGAATAAGCAAGAAAGAGGCATTGAATTTGAGATCAAACCAAATGTGAATAGGCATGCCCTGAGTTTTATAGACTAGCCCCATCCCACAGGCATCAATAAATTGAAGATACAAAGGCATTATGACTATGATGGCAGTGACAATTAGAATAACAAGTTTACATACTAACAATAATTATTTCTACTGACTGGATCAATGTGATGGAACAACTCCATATCCTTGATTAGGCAACAAAGAAGATGAGTATATATGTTCCACTTCTACATCTGTTCTCTTGGCAAATTGGCCTTTTACGTAGGGCCGAGTCTCTGCATAAGCTTTTCTAGATGCATATTGTATTGTCTTCTCAAACCTTCTGTTCTTTCTTTTCTCCCTATATCTGAGAGCCCTTACTTCTCTTCCCATGAGCTCAACTTGTCCACCAGGATGAACAACCCGAGGGGGAATCTCAAATACTCCTCTTGGGTCATGGTAAGGAGTTGAAATGTCAACCTTAGTGTTGCTGACTCTGCATAGGCTTTTCTAGATGCATATCGTATTGTCTTCTCAAACCTTCTATTCTTTATTTTCTCCCTATATATGAGAACCCTTGCTTCCCTTCCCATGAGCTCAACTTGTCCACCAGGATCAACAGCCCGAGGAGGAATCTCAAATACTCCTCTTGGGTCATGGTAAGGAGTTGAAATGTCAGCCGTAGTGTTGCTGTCAAGTACAATCCCAACATCTATGGAAGAGGAAGAGACCTGAAGAAAAAAATGAAGCATGAAATATAATGTGGGCATGTCAGTGAACACAACAAAATAAATTAATCATCTCACAAGCTCTCTCTTTCTCTTTCTCACTCTAATTATTACTACTTTTACCACTACTAAGTTTCAAACATTGTTAGTCTTTTGGACCATAATGGAGTATAATCATTTTGTGTTCTTGGACCTCTATTTTGACAAAGGCCCAAGGCCCAAAATGTTCAAAGAAAATGCAATAAAACTCTATGGTAGGTGACAACTTACAATAGAGCTCCGGAAATAGAAGCAAAAAAGAACTACATAGAGACCTGGGAGAGTATAATAGATCTAGGTGAGTACTAAATGAGTTTGCAAATGATTGTTAAGTCCAAATGATTAGTATTCATGAGTTGTGAAACATAAAAGTAAGTCCAAATGATTAGTATTCATTGCTGGCAAAGTTCAGGGCTCAACTATAACTCCATTCTTATTAGAAACCCATATTGTCACTCCAATGTTTATTAGACATCTATGTTTTGGTTGTGGTTTGGGATATTCTATGCATAAAATTATAAATGGTTTTTTCAGAAGGAAATATTTCAATTAAATATATGAGATGATTTTCAATCAAGATATTTCACAATTTTACAGAAAACATGACATTATAGGAGGTTAGAAAAATGAAATTACAAGGAAAATGCAAAAGAAGTTACGTGTGTATATATGCAAGGCTAGGGATATTATAAGGAAGATGTTGAAGGAGCCATGAAGGTCTATTAAATTTGTACAAGGTGCACATGGAAGTTGAGCCAGGTCCTGAGAATCTGTTTTGATGGGGAATTTTTTCCTTGAGTTCAAGTTCATTGCTTGTATTAAAACAGCAAGGAGTACAATTTAAAATTTCATATATGATAAAAAGCAACATACTACTGATGCTTTGGTTTTACCTTAAATGCATTTGGATCTCCATTCTAAGAGATAGATGGGGTAGAAAATCTATTAAAGGGCATTGAAATTTTTAAACTTACTCTCTGAGTAGATCAGAAAGACCTAAAATCCATGTACAATGGAATTGAAGCTAAGTGTGCATAAATTACTGTCCAGGGTTGTAGAGAACATGTCACAAGATTAAAGAAGAGAGTATTGTTCACTCCATATTTGACAGACTTTGTGGTGAATGCTTCAAATTTGGATAATGGTAATCCCAATGCCATCCTTAATAGCCCGTTTTTCTATCTATGTTAGATCATTCTTCTCATGCATTTCAGTTTCTAAAATCACTTTTGCTGTGCACTTTTAAATGGAAGTCAGGGTTGGAAAACATGGCATTTTCCCTTCTCTGTTCTGATTGGTAAATTGGTTTCATGGCAGACAAAATCTATGTTGTTGGAGGTCGAAACAGTATCAATGATACCAATGAATCTATAGTGAAATCTACATTCATCTATGATACCCAGAATGATAAATGGTCAAAAGGAAAAGATTCACTTGAATATCACCATGATACATGCGCAGATTCCCTAAACGGAAAGGTATGGTAGCCAATCTCCATGTCTAGGGATCGATTTCAAATGAAATATATTTCTTTGAGAAGTCCATATTACTCTAATTTTGTCATTTGGCAGGTGTGTCGTAGTTTAAAATCTGTTATATGTCTTTTTAAACAACATTAACTGGTTGGACAAACTGTAAACATCCTCAAACCCATCTAATCCTGCTGTGATATTCACCTTGAGGCTACAAAGATGCAGATTGCATATCTTGAGTTCGCAAAATTGGCCTGTGTTAATTATACATAGGCAATCCAGAGCTTTGCAATTTCCAATTTCGAGAAGCAAATTTGGGTGGCTATGTCTAATGTTCATATTTCATGCACCCAATGCATCATCTAAACCCTGGCACTTCGAGGTTTCCAACCTGTAAAGTTGCAGAGTGCATATTTTGAGTTCACACAAATCACCAGGTATTAATTATGGATACCAGCCTGGAGTTTTCAATTTCCAATTTCAAGGTGCAAATGAAACTGAGGTTTGGATGGGTCTGTGCTAATTTTTGTATTAAAATCATCCAATGCATCATCTAAACTTTGTCAGTTTGAGGTTTCCAAACTACAGAGCTGCAGAGTGCTTGAGTTCACACGAATTGCCAAGGTATCAATTATAGAAATGCAACCTGGAGCTTGGCCCTTTACAATTTTGAGATGCAAATCAACCTAGGGGTTGGATGGGTTTGTGCTAATGTCCATATTAAATACATCCAATGCATCATCTATATTCTAAACTCTAACTCTTCAAGGTTTCCAAATTGAAAAGTTGCAGAATGCATATGTCTAGCTATGGTTTTGTTCACTATTTGGTAACGTCCGTTTATATTTTCTCAATAGGTTTACATGGTTGGAGGTTATGGGTAAAATTAATCATACTTGAGCATAGCTGAGGTCTATGACCTGGTAAAAGATCAATGGAGCCAGCTTCTTGATATGCCAACTACAAGAGGGGATCTCATGTGTGTTGTGGTTGCAGGTGAGATGTATGTACTTGGAGGATATTATGATGTAAGTAAAATTACAGACAACTTCTCCTGATTTCTTTTAAAATACTTTATCATCATTAAAATTCCTGTACAAAACATTGCCAACTGATTTTCTTCATACATCATGGATCAATGTTTAATTACTTAAGCTCCCAAATTTTAGAAAAATAGATTGTTGGTAGTTATAAATAAGTAGGTTTGAAACTTTGAACAAACGTATTTGGTTGTGTTGTGCCGATGGTGACTTATGAAACAAGCATTGAAATTGTGCATGCAGGATGGATCTAATGTGAATAATTCATTTTCAAACAAAATGAAGTCCTACAACTCCACTTCTACAACCTGGACAGCATGACTTGACCTCCTCACGACTAGAGGAGACATAGTAATTATAATTCTTTCCTCTCCTTCTTTATTATCTATGTTACACTTAGCTTAATACTTCCCCACCCAAAGATATAGCACCTCACTTCTTTTAATAGAATTATTATCTGAGATCTCTTCAGTATCTGAGATCTCTTGAGTTTATTTAAATGGTTTAAAACCTCATTCTTGAATCTGTTTTTGTGAAGTTTGATCCTTTCACCATGTCATTATTGTGCTATTTGGAATCTTAATCAATTAGACATAAAATCAAATCACTACCACTCCAAGTACATGGCTGAAAACCAATTATTTGATACTTAATACAGGGAATAGTNNAGATCAATGATCTATAGTATGGTCCTTTTGAAGTGTTGGAGAAGGTGGGCGATAATCCCTACAGACTCAGTATACCCCCATATATGTGCATTTACTTAGTGGTGAATGTGGAGAATTTGAAACTAAATGAGCCTTCCATGTTGGACCAAGAAGATGATGAGAAAACACTACATATCATAAAAGACTTAGCACCATAAGCTCAAGTAGAGTTAGAAGAAGATATTTTTTTCAAACGAAGTCAAGAATGACTAGATGAGGGTAGTATGCAATCTAGCTGGTTGGGATGAAAGGTCAAAGTCTAGGTAAGGCCAAATGGTACTCTAGGAAGAAGGCAGAGAAAAATTTTCCTCGCCTCATTTATAAGTAAAAGATTTCGGGGACCAAAAGTCTCTCTAAATGGGGAGGTATGATCTAAAATGGGTCATTTTATTATTTGTCATCATTTTTTGGTACATTTTGGGTGGAAAATTCGAGGTACTATCTTCTAGGGCTCATTTCATGGGAAGGTCTTGGTTTGGTGATTTGGGGTCTAGTAACTTTCGAAGCATGTTCGAGGCCTTAAACAAATGATTTTGTGGTCAAAATTTTGAAATAATAACTCCAACCTCTTGAAGTTGTTTTACACATCCAAACCTTTCCAATGGTGCAAAACTCGCCTCAATTGGAGTTTGTATGCAAAAGTTATGTTTCCCACAAGTTAACCTATCTTGTTGACCACTATGGTATCGAGTGGATGCCATGTTAGCTCCCATTATTCATGCATGTAGATATAGTCACATGTGAACTTCAAGAAAATTCTAGAGGGTCCAAAACCTAACATTAATTGGGGTTTAACGCATGCAAAAATCCTAATCCTAAACCTTGACAACTATCAAGCTATATTAAATATCGGGCTACTATGAAAATAAGGGGTTCCATTCTTATTGTATTGAATATTGTTTCATAGTTTAGTAGAGCATCAAGGAGAGGGATATTGAGGTAGAAAACATGAAGTAGAAGATCCTATAGTGGCCATTTTGACCATATTGTCCATGGCAACTCAATAGTGAGTGTCCATTTCTTTGTATTTGCATTTTATAGCAGAGAAGAAAAGAGAAGAGCATAGGCCTCACCTCAAGCTATCTTTTTCCCGTATTGAATTTTCACAGGATATATCTTGTGTTTATTGTGTAGATGGTATGTTTTTTTCTTGCTTATTTCATTTTAGTTTCAGTTTGTTTTAGTTTATTTCAACATTTAAACCAAGTAACATTAAATCTGCAATCTAAGGAAAACACTCTATAACAAGAGATCATAGAATATGAGAAGATTTGTTGTGGAAAACTATTCCGATGCAATATCCACAACAGTTTATAAATAAAACTCCATCTTTGATCCTCACTAGGGGTGAAGGAAGTTGTCGTTATAGATGGATAGCATGTAAATCCTCCTTCCTTCTCATCAAGTCCAAGTCAATCTTACTATAGGGGAATGTTGGTGCATAATTATGTGTGCACGTCATTTAATTATGGTGTAGTCTAAATATTCTAGGTTTTCAACTTTTTTCGAGCATATTTTTGGTCTTATTTTGTTTGGAGTAAGGTTGGAAATCTTTAAAAAATCTTAGAATCACATATATTAGCTATGGAAATTGCATAATTTGGGTGCCATGGGGGTATTCGANATGGGTGTATTCGAGGGTGCTGAATCTATTTATGGATTCAAAAACACAATTTAAACACTTCCAAATTTGGATTTTACCAAAAAAAATAGGAACAAAACACACCGTAAAATCCAAAACGTAGAATAAATAGATTACTCCTTTAATTATTTGTGCACATATAATTAATAAAATATGAACAATAAATAGATTTGTAATTATTAAATAAAGGACTATTAAGAGGAGGTTGATATTACTTTAGATCACTTATGTTGATGTATCCCAAGTTCAAGTAAGCTTATCTTGGAGCCTCCATCTATTTTGAGCATAGCCAGTTATGTTGTGGCTTAGTAAACTACAAATAAACAAGTAGATGTTGTGGTCATTTCTCTTTCCAAAGTTTTACACTTATAACCTATGTTATTTATAAATTTGTTGTTCTACTTATTTCAAACCATACTAATTCCAATTAAAAAACCCATATATCTACCTCATATATTGGTCATTCATACATTAACTTTATTCTATAATGTAAGTTGTCTTCCACCACTTCTCTACATAAAACACATCACCATGAGAAAATAACCACATTCCTTCTCCCTATTGGGCATCAACATTTTTAGTATGTGATTGGGCAAATATTTGCTCAATCACTATCCATTCAATGATTCCATGCATTTGATGAGTTAGACTCCTCAAGTTGTGTGTTGTGCCCATAATGAAGGCTCAAGCATCATTTCTACACAAATAAAATTACTCCACCCTTCATAATAGTTTGTTTGGGATCTGAGGACTTTATTGCCATAGTGCAATGTTGAATTAATTTTGTTTAACCTCATATGTTTTTAGATCATTTTTCTTTCTTTGTTCTTTTTTCGTGACATATGATGAAGGCCCAAGGATCATCTCTTCACAAATAACACCACTCCACTCTTTATAAGTGTTTTTCTAATAACACTACTCCACTCTTTATAAGTGTTTTTCTAGGATAAGATTTTATTGTCACAATCTCTATTCAATTTATTTTGCTATCATTATTTTTATTTTTTATTAATAAAAAAATATTACAATAAGAACAAAACTACTTTCTTTTTTAATGGTTAAGATATTAGCAGTTTTTTAATAATAATAAAGCTAAGTTTAAAGTTTTTGCATTTCTTAGCATCTAATTAAGTTTAAGGTTTTATAATGTTCCATAACATCTAATTAAGTTTAGGTTCTATAAGGTTTTTTATCATCTACATTTTAAACTTTAAACTTGAAATACCATATATAGCTAAGCTCTATATGTAAGAGTAACCAACACAAACGTTACTTCCACTTTTGCCAAAGCAATAACAAACTTATTAAAGTCGTGATTTTAAAAATGTTATTTAAATAATAAAATAGACAACTTTCAATTTTAATCATACTTAATAAAATTCAAAATAAATCCTTAAAATAACTCACTTAGCCAAGCTTTTCCTTTTCACCCAATAATACATCAAATTAATAAAAAAAACTTAAAATAATCATGAATGAAATTGAAATCATATTTAATAAAATTCAAAATAAATCCTTAAAATGACTCACTTAGCCAAGCTTTTCCTTTTCACCCAATAATACATCAAATTAATAAAAAAAACTTAAAATAATCATGAATGAAATTGAAGAAACATGGTTATAAATAAAATTCATTATTCTTCACAATATTTTATTTAAAAAAAAACTTGAAAATATTATTTTAATCAAACCTACTCATAAAATGTCAAAAAAATTCATTACTTTTTTTTTTTTCATACAGGTAGATTAACTCTTCTGTTTAGAACCGGGGAACTCTCCACCAGATCAGCGAGCTCTGTCCACCGGCACCGAACCTGCCTGGATTACAAATACAGGGAGATTAACTTTTTTTTTAAGAACCGGAAACTCTCCAACCAGATTAGCCAGCTCTGTCCACCGAACCTGTCTGGATTACAAACGCACAAGGAGGGGTCAACCTCATACAGATTAACTCTTTTTTAGAACCGAGGAACTTTCCAACCAGATCAGCCAGCTCTGTCTACCAAATCTACCTGAATTACAAACTCACGAGCCGAGACCAACCTTACAACAACCAAACTTGCAGAAATCAAACTGAATTTCCACCGAGGCCAACCTCACAGCAGCAGAGCTTGCAGGAATCGAACTGGGTTCCATTGGGTATCCTTCCTAACTCACCCTTGACTCCAGGACCTCAACCCCAACAGATAAATTAACTCCGTAAGCGAAGGCACCTCG
>NWUY0300015837.1:59542-72986 GCA_004151065.3 Larix sibirica | reverse complement strand
GACTCTTTAACCAAGTCAAGATTAACCTAACACCATGTTGAGTTTTTCTCATATGCCTAGGAGTCCTATTAGTCCCATTATAACTTGGTCGATTTTGAGATCAAATGCTTCTCTCTCGTATTTTTCTGGTCATTTCTCGTTGGGATTCCAACCTTTTGTATGAAGTGGATTTTCAACAGTTGGTTTTTCCACATTGTATGGGATTATTGGCAGCTTATGGAGTTTGGACTCAATATTTTCAAGATAAGGCCAAGGGAACAATTTTTTTTTTCAAAAGAATATAAAGGAAATTTTCTATTATGGAAATCAAAAGGCCAATAAACATAGGAGAGGAGCAATTACTTGTAAGGAAAAATATATATATGTAGCTTTATAGAATAAGAACACGCTTTTGCTTGTGCAATTTTGTTAGAAAATTAATGAGAAGAAGTCATTGTTGACTAAGTTGTTGAGTGAGGAACTATGATTTTAACGTTGTAATGTGTATGAAACTTTTGTTATTTGCTTACTTCTATTGGAATTGCTATGAAAATACTTCTTAATATGTAGATTATTCACTAATTAATGATGCACTTATTTTTCTATCCATCTATCAGTTGTTTGACTATACCATGTGGGTGAAGAACTAAATCCCTTTGTCTAATTGCATGTTTTTATTAATTAATTTTACTTGTGTTTTTGCATTATTAACTCAATAACTATTTGCTTAAAATAATTGTGGAAATGAAATTGGTTCGTATTCTACCTTTTCAACCACTACATGTAGGAAATAATTAGAGTAGAATTGCATATTGCATTTAGAATATGATTGCATTCACATTATGCATTTTGCAGAGTTTTTCTTGAAAACCTATAATGGTTACAAAGCTAGAAATCAGATGGATCCCCTATTCCAAACAGTGTGAGGTCTAAAACATTAGGGAGAATCCTTGTTGAATATACATGGCAATTTTTCCCTATCAACTGGAACTTTGTTTTGTCTATTGTTGTGAGGATGTTGCTTTTTTTATGCTTAGGGGTTTGCCTTTTGTGCAACTGGCTTTGTTAGATGTGCCTACAATGGTAATCACTCTAGGATGCAAGATCTTGTCTTGCTCACTAATAAAAAAAATCATAAAAAACATCAGAGAGAGCATTTTAAAAGTATCCCCTTTACTAATACATGTTTCTCTTGTGGAGTGAAAAGTAGATACACAAGCAAAATAGGCACTACCAAGCTTAACAATAATAAATTATAAATCAGTCATCATTATTTTTTTTATCTTACATTCTTCCGGTAAAAGCTTGATTGTTTTAAACTTATATAGACAATCTTCAGTACAAGAGAATCCATTGGGGTTTAAAGCATTTGATTGGATTTTGAGATGGTGGAATTGACCTAATTGTGTTTATCAAACTCAATTTCCAACTTTGCCAAGCTAAATCTAGTTTCTCAATTCATTGAAGGTGAAACTGTAAATCATTGGAGATGGGCATTTTGATTAATCTATTTGCTTCATGATTTTTATCATTCCATTTGGATTTTTTTCAATGGTTGAGTAGGGACAATTGTTGTTCTCAAGGTAACTTGTTAAAGTCCTCTACTTCATAGTAAGTCCTCCATATGATATTTCCATGAGAAGTAGTTTGAACTAGTAAATAGGAGATAATCGGGGCTATCCATATTATGATAAATATGTAATATGACTTCAAAAGTGGAAATTGATTGTCCACATGGAAAGAGTTTGAAAAGAGAGATAATTTAAAAAATGGTTGTGAAAATGAACTTTAGATGTCAACATTATGCCCTTTGAATAAATGTATGAAAAGTAACCAAGGTGCCACATGTCAGGTGTAGGTTGGCCCATGTGGTGATGGGTGCACAATGATATTGTGAATTAAGAAAATACCTTCATTTTCTAATTTTCCCCATCAGCTCACTTTTACAAATAAGTTATTTTTATAATGTAAGGACTCACTTTTATAAAATAAGGGAGAATTGATTTTACAATAAAATTACTTTATAAATTAAAGTTGCGTGCAAAAAAATAATTTAATAAAAAAACAATAAAATTACTTTATAAGTGATTCATGTTTATAATTTAAGTGAAATGCACTTTATAATTAAGTTAATTTTTAGGTTAAAATTGCATGGATTTTTTCAACAAGTATCTTAATGAAAAGAAAGACTTGAACTCAAAACCTCTATTTTAATAAAATGTTTTCCAATCAAGTTAGTTATACAAGGATATAACAAGTGTTAAAAAGGGAGAAGGCCGGCCTCTTTTTTATTTTATTTTATTTTATTTTTTCCCCTCAAAGTTTGTGCTTATTCTGGAAATCGTTGTTTTTGTCTGCAAAGAACTTTAAACACAACTTCACACACAAAAGACAATTTTTTTGAAAAAATGAAGTTGATAAGGGTTAGATCTTGGTTATTCTACTTGGAAAATGCATCTTTTATTCTTTGTTTCCGATTTGCCGAAATTTTACAGAGAAAAAAACATACACCCCAAAAAAACTCTATGCTTTATTTCTTATTTATTAAGCTCGCATGAGGCACATATCAAAGAGTAACACAAATTGGAAAGGAGCGAACCAAAAATAAAAATATATATAAATTGAAATAAAATATTAAAATAGTGTGAAAGAGATTATAAAAACCAAAATGAAACCTTATACCTCCGACTCTAATACAAATGGTTATATTTTGGGCAAACATAAACCTTTTCAGGTGAAACAAAAATAATTTCCAACTAAAACGATGCTTTGGATGCATTGGAGTTCTATGTCACCCAAAATATTAAGAAACAACATAATCCAAAAGTCCTTTGATGCATGCAGTGACACATGTTCAAGATCATGATAAACAATGGGAGCAAAGCTTCATAGGGGTTCTTATACCATGTTCGATAAATAAGGTGTATCCACATCGGATGAACACCTGAAGGAAACCGCTCACACAATTAACATATTAAAGATCAATATATTGGTGTAGTATGTGGCTAAAACCCTCGAAGAGGGAAACAATCCACAACCTAGCCAACGTGGCCACTTGAAGCAATATATTAATGCAAAATGAAAATATTTTACATATGAGTTTTTCACAATCAATCATCATTAAATGACCCTCCAAGCTCTTTAAATAGAGATCATAAATCAAGCAAGTGTTAAGCCAGATATCAATAATCATTGGTATCAAGGACATGATGAACCTCGTTTAAAACATAATTGTCATTGTCAAATTAGATAATTACAAATGCACATCAATGAAACACACTTTACCTAAATACACATTAGATCAAATTGACCTTAACTAACTACTAAGTCTCTAGATGTCCTAACATGATTAAGGGTCATATTATTGGTTATTGTGTCTCAAACCATGGCCAATGCCTAAATCACATATTTTCACCGAAGTTCATGTTTTTTAGACTTGGAATTAATCTACAAAGTTGTAAACCATGGTATAAGCCCTAGATATTTAAATATTTCCCAAGGAAAGGATTATATATTGATTTGATTAAGTGGGGGTGATATAAATGGTTATTTTGGCCTAAAATCCATGTTTTGGGGGATCATAAGCCATCTACACAACCTACTTGTTGGAAACCTCATCGACATGGCCTAGTTACATCTTAAAATCTTGTTAACCACTATTTAATTGTTCACCCCATAAAACTTACATCAAGTTGTTAACAATGAGTGGTTATTTTCACTAAAAACATACAATTGAAAAATGATGTGAAAGATGGTGAATTTCTTTTAATCAAATGCTCTAATACAACCTAGAAAAGTCCTAGACATTGTTATAACACTTTTGTAATATGGGTCACCATTGATTTCCTCAATGATATGAGCACAACACAGGAAACAAAGAGTTACTTACACATAAGAAATCACAAAGAGCAAGTATGAGAAGTTTTTGGTTGTAAGAATTATACACTCATTTCTATTTTTATAAATATAGTACAAAATTGTTGGGAGAATGATCAAAGTTGACCAAGTCTTCAATAAAATACAATATAGTGGGTGAATGATCAATGTAGACCAAGTCACCTAAAGAGATAAGGATATATGCAAAGTGTACTAAAGTACAAAAGAGAAGTTACAAATATAATACATGTTCAATAGACTAAGTCTCATCAATTCCTCCTTGCTAAGAAGAAATCATCCTTAATTATTGTTGAATATTGGAAAAGTGATGCTCAAATGGTAATTGGGACAACCACTTCGCTTGAGTGGGCAAGGTTTTTTTGCAATCCTCTAAATATGTGGTGATTTGATGACACCTAGTGCTTATGGTGCAAACACCAAGGAGAGTTTCTTTAGGAAGGGGAGGTTGAAAATCCATAATTGTAGACTCTAAATGTGTAACTAGAACAAATTCCTTAAAGTCATGTGGTTCATACAGCTTCAACTCGTTGACATACACCATATTGTGGATTCCAAGTTGAGGTGGGTAGTCCATCTTGAAGGCATTAGGACCCATTTGTTTAATGATGGTATAAGCATGATACTAAATCAATTTGAACTTGTGATGCTATTGATTTTGAAGCATTACATATCCAAATTTAGCTAGGTTTGATCACTGAACTAAAAGTGGAGAAACTTAATGTTGATTACAAAGTGCCTAACCCTTTTCATGTGTTTGCAAAAGTATGTAATGTATTATTTCTCAAATCTTGGCCAAGTTCTACATAAAATAATAATAATTGTTTTTCTCCTTCTGTTGGTGGGATGTACATGGAGTTGGGAGAGAAACATAAATTTGAGCGAGAAGCTGGAAGCCAAAACATACCTAAAAATGAGAGTATCTTGCATATGCACAATTTGATATATATGATCTAGTGGTGCTATAAAATATACAAGTACTAATCCAACTGCTTGTTCTATTGGTGGTGGATGTGTAGAGCATGACTAAAGGTTCTATTCACTACTATAGTTTGGCCATTAGTTTGTCAATCAAATGCAATAGAGAATTGATTATGACATTCTAAAATATTCCATAAGGACTTTCAAAACCGATTGATACATCTAAAGTCACAACAAAAAAAGATGGTGCATGGTAATCTAAAATGGCTCCAAACATGTTGGAAGAAATTTTTATGACTTTAGGAGCATTAATAGATTTTCCGAATGTTATTAAAGGTGTGATCATGGAAAATCTACACGCTAACACAAAATTATAAACATGATCCCATTGATTGGTGGGTATACCATTTATGAATTCCATATAAATTCATTCCCAAAGCCCAAAGAGACATGTAGAGGTTGGTATAACCCAAGCTTCATATTCACAAGTTTTCTTGGCCACAATGTGAACATTTTCATATGTAATTTTCCACTTCCTTTTGCATGGAAGGACAGAACAAGTGCCTCTATATTTGAAATAAAGTATTTTGAACACCAAAATGTCCTCCATAAGATGAAGAGCGAGCCTCCTTTACAAGAATAATGTGAGTTGATCTAACTAGAACATACAAATGATTCACCTTGCAGACAAAAAGGGAGTCTAATTAACTATAGTGGGTCATTGTATGGAATTCACAACTAGACCAAAGTAAGGGTTTGCAACATATTGGGATTTCCAGTGCTTGTGATAAGCTACACATCTTAGGTCCAAGATAGAAATGGCCTTGGTAGCGGTTTTGTTTGGGAAAAAAACCAATTTATTTTAGCTAACTTTCATATATGTAATGATTAAATGAAACTGATCAATGTAGGAACACAATTTTTAATGTTTTCTCTCATGAATTTAGTATTGGAATACCATTTTAAATGTATTTTCTCTTGAATTTTAGTTTGGGAAATCTAATATTGAAGGAGATAGTAATGTGTACAAATAGTTTTCTCACCAATGATGTGGTGGCACCATTGCTCGAGTGCTTAAACAATGCATAAAATTCATTATTGTAAGTGTTGTAGTTTGTCTTAGATTGGGACAATGCCTTTTGATGTTCTCCCTACTTAAGAACAATGCCTATGGCATATTGGACAACACATGTCTCAATCTCAAAACGATATTGCAAGTTTGGGAGAATAAACATTGGGGTTGAGGAGAGAGTATCCTTCCAACTTTTGAAATGCTCATTCTACTTCAAGTGTCCAGTGGATATTCTTCATATTGTTGGTTTCATTAACTGGGCAAGCAATATGGGGGTAGTGGAGAAGGAATTTCCTATATATATTCATGCCTCCCAGAAACCTCTTAAGATTTATAGTGTTGCATGCCTAATATAAAGGTATGGTCTTCATATGATCAAGTCAAAACAATTGAAATGAGTGACATCACACTCCATTATATCATTGAAGGGTCCAATGGAAATGGTGATGCAACTCTTCCTAGTGGAAGATGGTAGGATGTCCAATCTCCTTTCCCTTCCAAGTTGATATAACTTGGGATACAATGTTGTTAAGATATTTAGTTCTGAAACTAACTATTGGGGCATTAGATTCTTTTGGTTTCCATTGTCCATAATGGTGGAAGATAAAAAATCCTTGATCTATAATTTTTGAGAGAACAAATATTCTTCGTCATTGCTTATGTAATTTATGGCTATTAACACTACATGCATAGTTGAAGAGGTGGGATTGATGAACTAAACATTTGTGACTTTGAAAATTTGTTGTTGTTTATGAGAAAGTCCTTATCCTTCTTAGCGGTCTTGGCATGGATAACCTTGCACTCGCCATCAAAATGCCACTTGTTGTGATATGAAAACCATTTCCACTTCTTTTCTATCATAGAAGCAGGTGTTGTGCCTAGGAGGCCAAATGCTATCCATGACTATTTGGTTGGCCCATGGAAGTGGTAGAGGGTTTAGAAGATGAAACCAACATCTTTTGATTGAAAAGATCGATTATAGGTAGTTTAACCTCTATTTTGGAAGTAAGATGGAAGGTGTAATTTAGGGAAGTAACAAATATTAGATTTGATTCCTCCTTAAATGTGATGATGACCCAAGAATGAACTTAACATGAAGAGTGCCTTTGGAGTTTCTTACCTCAAGCTTTATGGGTGTTTTATTGAAGTCATCGATAAAGTGTTGGATATATTGTCTTAGGATTTGTTGAAATTGTAGCCACTTTGCCAGCAAAACATCCCTACCCTATTGGGTAGAACTCCTTGTGAATGACATCCTTGAAGTATCCTCAAGTGTCGATCAAGGGTCAGTTAATTGTTACAAAATGATGGTCATGGGTATGCCACTATGTAAGGGATTGACCCTCCTTGTGAAATTTGGTGGCCAATATCTTGTTGGTTTTGGTGAGGTTAGATTGGTTTTTGAAACGAGTTTCCATGTTGCATATATTTATCACCATTAAGAGCTTGATCAAATTTAGGCATTGATAGTTGGGTGTCCAACTTGAGGGTCTATTAAACAATAGAAACCACTTGGTGAATAATAGGTTGTGGTTGGCCCTGTTGTTGATGGGTACATGACGAGTTGTTGGAATATACTCATCATATATGCATCATTTTAACATGGAATACCCATTGTATGATGCTACTCTTGCATTTGTTCAACCAAGACTTGGGGAAGGTTGGGCTCCTAGAAATCTCCCAATTCATTAGAGCTTTTATAGTGAACTATGATATTTAGGAGATGCAGGAACCTATAGGGTTTTACACCTATATTATTGATTCACAAATTATAGGTAAAAGTGAAAGAAATTCAAAGACAAAGGGTTAGAAATGGAGAGCTTAAAGAAAGATTCTAAGTAGGAAGAAAATCCCAAAGGAGACTAGAATGACAAAGCTCTCAAGAAGCCCTAATCTTAAGGTTTTGATACCAATTGATAAGAGCCAAACACTAACAACACAAGGATACACACACAGAGACACATTAAAGCATAAAAGATAAAGTGTCACAGTGTGCAAGTATAAGAGGAGATTCCTAGAAATGTACACATGTTGTGCACTCATCTGTGCTACTATAGAATACAAAATTATGAGGAGAGAGATAAAATTTGACCAAGTTTCAAATATAATACAATAAACTATATGAGTGATCAATTTAGACTAAGTCACTCAAAAGAGACAAAGATAAAGCAAAAACAACAACAAAGTGCAAAATAGAGAAATACGAATATAATGCTCACAGATGATCACTATACTAAGTTTCACCACTTAATTACAAGGTGTATGACTTTCAATTTGTCTTTTACATAATTTGTACCACTCTAATGCATTTTTTAAGTGCTCTTGTGGATATGTGGCAAGCTATAAACCCCATCTTCACATTAAGATGATACAAAATAAGTTTCATTGTGTTTATATGAAATTGAATACAAGTCTCCACAATGAAAACCCAAAACTTTAACCAATTGGTCACCCATTTTGATGGACCACCTTAATTTGTTATTTAAAAAGAATACCAAACATTAAGATTAGTAAGAAGGTAGAAATGCAATAATATAGATATACTATATCACATAGAGAGAAATTGCAAAACTAGGATTCATAGACATGTTCGATTCCAAGTGCATTAAACTTCTTATTGTAGAATTACCACACCATGTTTTCATAGACTAAGTGATATTGTTTAGTAACAAACAAACCTTATTCCCTTCTAGATTTGAATTCATAACATTCAAAGAAAAAATAGATCCATTCAATTTATATAAAAAAAAGTTGGATTATAATTTATTATTACCACCAAATCTTAAGTCTAAACCCTAAGGCATTCTTATCTTACATTTAAAAAATGATCCTTAAAATCACCTATCTTAAAAAAATTCCTTACTTTAGGTAATTTAATTTTTTTTTTTTATACACAACACTATAAAAACTTCCCTTATATATTATGCATATTGATATTATCATTCTAAGTGGTAACTTCTTCCGGGGCAAGTGTTCTCTTGTATATATTTTTTTCTTTTTTTTGTAAGATATATACAAGATAACACTTGATCTAACACAAGAAGTGGCTTAACAGTACGTCTATTCTACTCCCCGTGTTATAGTGTATATTGAAATTATATTTATAAACATATATTTTACTTAAAATGACCTATACATACCAATTTTTTAAATAAAAGTTTATTTTTAAATTTTTATTTATTTTTTAAATAAAGTAAAATAATAAGAAGAACATGTGTTTCAAAGTAAACCTCCATGCCACCATGGGCAGGCAGCAAGGCTATCTACCATTTATATTTGAAAACTAGAGGTCTTAGACTAGTTCAAACCCTGTTTGCTAAATGTTGAGAACAGCAAATTTGAAGGACATTGGAAATAGGCATGTGCCCAAACAGCATGTTCAAGTATCCATTCACAAGTCTCAGGTTCCTTTCTCAGATTATGTTTTTGAACAGTTTATTACCCACATTTGGCTTTAATACCGTTACAGAGAGTGGCCTCGATGTTTTACTGCTCACTTAGTTTGCCATGTAAATGTAAACGGCTTGCAGAATAAGTATCATCTTTGGCAAGACCATGATGACAAGGTTCGTCGAGAAATTCAAAAAAATAAATAGAATTTGACATCCCTTTGCCTGGTGGAACAACTGTGCTCCTACAGCAGAATGGTTCATGTGCTATATTTAAGGCGTATCTGTTATTATATAAACAACAATGCGATTCACTGCGTATAGACCAGTCAAATCCACAAAAAATGGATTCTTCTCTTTCCGTTGAATGTGCAACTCTGCCAAAGTGACCTTTATTTCGAGGTCAGCCATAAATATTAGCCTCCTCTAGGTTGCTTTAATGGAGATAAGGCGATTTATATATGTATGAATGGTATGTATGTGTATATATATTTTATTATTATTTTTTTTAACTTTTACCCGGGTTTGTTCAAATCTAGGGTTTGTTCCCATCTAGGGTTTTTGGGATCTGGTCAAATATTTTTATTATTTAACATTAACGATCTGGAAATATCAAATAATTAGTTGGCAAGGAGCAACAATCCAAGGTTCCTACCACCTATAATAGGCAAATGACATCAACAGGAACATGGGTCTGCCAATGACTGTCAAACCCTAAACCAACTTTACAGCCAAGGGCCAATAATAACTGCCAAGTCCCATGATTTGGTGGATTAAACCCTGAGAACTTCCCTGGACCAGTCAGTTGGGCTGTGGACTAGCGGTAGGTCAGTGGGAGTCTGCCACAGGTAGGTTCTATTCTCATCGCAGTCTGAAATGGGCTGTACCCGAGAGTATCTGAGGTGACATGTCCCCCAGCGCATTCTGTATGGGATGTACCCAAGAATCTCTGAAGTGGCATGTCCCAGGAGTTTCAATCTTGCTCTGGCCAAAAAAGTTAGGTGGTTTCTGTTAAAAAAGGAACTTCCCTGGACCAATTACATTCAGCATGAAGGCTGATGATCACTATCAAGGACCAAGTACAGTGACCCTTTGAGGTGGTCAATCCTATTGTAAACAGAGGACCAACCATGTCTTAAAGAAGTTAGAAGCAAGCCGGAGGAACCCAGATGAAGGGCATCTAAAGTCAACATCAAGGTATTCAATCTTTGCATTTGTCTCTACTACATAGGAATCCTATCCTAAACTTTTACATCACGGGACAGAAGAGAAGGGTCTAGGGCACAATTCTAATGGTAGTTGCCTTGGCTACAAATTGCATGCATTGGCAGCATGGGGTGAGAGTGGAACATGAGACCTTGCATTGGCTATTTGCATAACTTCTTGATTTCAATACATGGGATCCTAATACCAGTTGGCTTGGTTTGAGCTGCCACACCTTGGCAGCATGGGGTGAGAATAGAACTCGAGACTTTGGAATTGGCAATTTGGACAATTTCTTGGACTATAGGACACTGAATTTTCATGACAGAATGATCTACGCTGCTAGGTGCTGGCTTCATGGGGTGAAAATAGAGCTTGAGACTCTGCGATTTAGCTATTCCAACAACTTGCCCTTTGATAGTGTGACTGTTCCATGAATGACTTTCTCACTTCTTACTCAGTCAAGACTCAAGAACTAGGTATTAGAGTCATAAGATTTTGTTTTCTAGTATGCATCGAGGCATCCAATTTCACCGTGGTATGGTTCCCTGCAGAATGCTAACTTTTGTCCAATCCCCATATTGCATGTTCCCTTGCAGAGCACCAGCTTTGTCCTACTGTGTTAAAATTGACAATTCACTCACACAGTTGCAGTGATTCTTCCTTATCAACAATTTCCTATTTAATAGGCTTTTATATTCTTTTCCCTCAATAAAGGTAGAGGCTTGATCGTAACTAGAGGTCCTTTACCACCCCATTGATTGTAATGTAAAGACTGGAAGAAGAAAACTCAAAGGCAAAACAGTAGAGAGCGATGCAGTATGAACAAATGTAAATGCACAATGGGAAGAGATGGTGCTATGAGTTATTAACATATTGTGATGAATTCATAAAGAAGGTTATGCATGGAACAAAGAAACAAGAGACACGGGCCTTACTGTTTCGGTAACAAAGGGCAGCAACAAGAGGAATCAACTGTAAGAATGCTCGTTACAATGAATAGACTGAAGGCAAAACTGCTATTTGTATGGGAAAGGATTGACTGAAAAATACTGTAGCTATTAACCACAGATCGATTAGGAAGGTCAATATCAAAATTGCAACGATCATTGATTTGGCACTTCCTTATCTGGCCTGTAAAAACCTGAAAATAATTGCTTTTGTTGATGTGGGGGTAGGTATAAATGGGGCATTTTTACAGTGATTCAAGATTTTGACAATGTTGGGCATGCAACTAGGTTATTTTCTGCAGTATGATCCATATGCTGCAACAAGTTGGATTATGTGTTTTGCAGCTTTATTTTGACATAGAACAGTGACTTAGTATTTTAAATGCTAACTCCCGTGATTAGGAAGTAATTGATTTGGTAGAATTTGTTTCTGCAGGGCATTCTACTGAAGAATTCAGTTGTTTGGATGGCAAAGGAGGGGAGGAATCTAATCGATATAAGAGGAAACTAAGGTTTCGGAATTGTAGGAAGATATCTGCTACTGGGTTGAACAATATGGTAAAAGGTCCCTGCAAGGGAGATATGCAGCAAGACATTGCTGAAGAGGGCATCATTATTCAGGGAACAAAATCAGAGAAGTATCGAACGAAAAATAAAGAGAAACTGGTCAGTGTTTTGGGGACATCTAGGAATAGTCTGGATAAAGATTCAAATCTGAAAACCAAAGATGGTCGTGTGCTTGGGAAAAGAGGCTTAAGTAATGTTGCACAGGAACAACAACTGGAGCTAATAAGTGAACCATCTGTAAGTTCTTTGCGAAATGAAAAGGAGGGCATCATGCATAATCAGATGGAAGGGTCTATCGTGATTGACGGTGGTAACCTTGATGGAACTTCATGCCATTTTCCTGATGAGAAACATAAAGCTTGCAGAAGCAAAAGGAAAAAAAATGGTTTGATGAATGCTAATTCTCTTTCCATAGAGAAAGAAGAAAATACATTTGATGATTCAGGGATGGATAAAGTAGATATAGCATCTGACGTAGTTCGTAGCAGGACTGAAAATTGTGACTACAGAATTCGAATGAATGAGAATCGGGGTTATTGTCTGAAATATACTGGCTTCCAAAAGTAGGGATCTTACATTCCGTCTGTAATCTTTTATGTTTCAAGGGAAGTAACATTTTTAAGCTTTTAGCATCTTTTGTAAAATTGCATTATATGTATGTTCTGGCTTTAACTTCACTTCCTTAGTCCATATGGTTTTTTGTTTTAAGAGCACACATGCGCAAGAAAAAAATAGATTTTCCACACTAAAGTTATGATGATATTGTATTACTCAAGAACACATACTTTATTCCAAAATCTGTTTCAAAATTGCTTGTCAAGGATGAGAATAAACCTCCAGCCAAAAAATCGCTCACCCTAGAATAGACTATTATTAACCCTAAACTGTCTATCTTATCTAATCTTATCCCTACTATTTTTAGCCAAGTAGGCTGCCCCTAAACTGGACATTACGTCTTTAACACCCCCACTGTAATGACCATTTTATTTTCTTTTACACCAAGAATCTCCCGAATCTTCTAAAACTCCTCCCTACTCAATGCTTTTGTGAAGATTTTGCAAGTTGGTCTTCAGGTCTGCAATACACAACTTCAACTATTTTGTTTTGCATCAGTTCCATTCTTATTCGGTGTTGCTGCATCATTATATCTTCCTCTACAGGAAAAATTGGAACAAGGACCAATGTGAGACGAACAAAGTTCGTTACTAAAGAAACTTCCAATGCAAATAGGATAAGTAATCCATAAAAGATAAATATATAATAAATGTATGAATGAATAAGAGACATGATAGATTACAATGCCATGGAACAGTGTGCTTAAATAGCATTGACTGGTCACCATGGTTTAAAGAGACATGCCTTTTCATTAATTCATGCCCTTTAGTTAAATGTCCATCATTAATTATTATTATTTTTTAATTATTAATATCGAGTTTTTATAATTTATTTAACATTTTATGTTTGTTACA
>NWUY0300015837.1:31160-42297 GCA_004151065.3 Larix sibirica | reverse complement strand
CCAAATAGATTGTGTGGCTCAGGAAGATACTTGAGGATTTGCAGGAGAAAAAAGATAACTACACTCTCTTATTGATAAAAAAAACTTATGCAATCAAGTTGACCAAGAATTCCATATTCCACGATCGGACCAAGAACATCACCTTGAAGTACCATTTGATTCGACATCATGTAGAGGCCAAGACAGTTCATTTATGACATTGTTCCACAAACCAACAAATTGCAGACATCTTCACGAAAGTGCTTGGATGAGAAAAGTTTGAAAGGTTTACAAACATGCTCAAACTTACAAACACCTCTTTGGATTAGGGGGAGGGTGTTAGAAACCTAATCCTATGTGATTATGGTTCCACTAAACTAATTTTTAAATACTGGGTAAGTTTTAAGAAGATGAATAGCCTCATTGGGAATCTAAGGAGTCTGTTGGAAGGTGAAGTCCAACAATCACATGTATTGTATAAATAATGGATTTCTAAATCAATAAAGGCATCCAAGATTTATTCTAACATAAACTATCAAATATCTAGAACTAATAGTGCTAGTCAAATCTTGGTCCTTATTAATAGTCCCAATAGTATATCTAAAATAACAATTCAATAGAAACAAATGAAGTAATATTTGGATTTATTCAGATAGTAAATAACTTTTTTGTTTATTTAGATATTTTATTAAAGTCCCATATGTCATCTCCACGTTGAGCACAAAATTACACTTCTCCCTCATACTGTTTTGTAGAAAGCACCTCTCCATACAATGATGGTTAAATGACAACTTGAAAAAACTATAATGGATTCATAATTTTTGTATGCCAATTTGTCAAATGCTACGAAGGCTCCAAAATATAAATTTCAACTTAATCATGGGAACCCTGTGCACATTATGCCATGGATTTTATAAAGGAAGATTATTTCTACATGTGCCCTATTTTATAATGGAAATTTCGGTTTGTGAAGGGAATTAGGCATTTGAATGTTTCTCGTGTGTCATCAAATATATGATATTCCTTAGAATACATCAAATATATTATATTCGTTGGAATTACATGTTAAAGAACTTTTGTATTGTTTATTGCAATTAAATGCCTTATGAAAATTTTGTTGGGAGTAATTATCTCACTAACCCTCATATCAATCATTGAGTTCATTTGGTACAATTAAGTAGTGGTAGGGATCTAGATTTGGTTAGTTAGATTGAAGTTTAGTTCATCCATATACTTATAGGCATCAATGTGGTTTAGCCATCATTTGGTTCAGTTGGTCAAGTATTAAGGTGGTTCATAATTGCATTAAAGGTTTTATGTAGAAGCAGTAATGGAGATAGGGATTAGTTTAGATCATGTCAAGTACAAACCACATTGGTGTCTTCAATCACATTTATGAAGTTTGTAAATACTAGGAGTTATGGTGTCATGTCTATTCAAGTTCAAGATTAATTTTTGTATCTACCGAATTGAATTCCACAAAGTGAAATCACATCAGAGTTGCATCGGAGAAGCTTTGAGCAAAGAGGAAATGAAAAATTTATTAAGTGTTGAGGAGCTCAAAAGGTCCGATGAAATTATCCTGATAGTGAATTGGGTGATGAAAATGGTAGTATCCAAGAGGGTTTCAGCAGGTTTCGTAATTTCCATGGAGGAAACCCAATGGAGAAACTCTGACAACTAATTGGAGAGAGGTGAATGGAAGAAGTCGAGTGCTCATCTATGTGTAATATCAGTTTTGTGCAAAGTGTGCACTAGAAGGAAGTCAAATGGAAAAGTATGGCAGAACACATGTAGACATATTGGAGTTGCATCAAGGTGTTGGTTAGGAATCCACTGATAGACAAGTTCGATGGAGAATTCATGATGGGATAGATGTCATCACATAGAAGTGGACAAGCATTAGGATCGAAGAGTTTTGTATGAGTTAGTGTGCACAATACATGAACACAATGACAAGGCCAATTGAAAAGGTCGAACAATTAGTCATAGAGTGACACATAGCAGAAATTCAAAGGTTTGAAATGGAGATGAATTTTGAGGCACAGTTTTGGAACACTGATAGTTCAATTGGAGGTTAGCTTTGCCAGTGCATTTTTTCTATTTTTGCAATGATTCCATCAAAAAGGAAAATTATGGTCACAATGAAAACTCCCTCCTGTGTATAAAAACAAAAATTTTCAGTTAATAGAATGGGAGTTGAATTGGTTTAGTTCTGTTGTGTGCTCTATGTCTATGTGGTTTATGTTCTTGGTGGCATAGATGGTTTAAGTTCTCCCCCATACCTTCAATTGGTATCATAGCTAGTTCAAGCTTTGGTCATGTCCAACAAATTTATGGGATAGTAAATGTCTTATGAAAGGCAATGCTAATTCTTGGAAAGATTAATTACCAACAATTGGATTTCTTGTCTCCATTAGCTTATTCAGAGGTCTGCCAATTCGTGTGTCTGCTCATGTACTACTATGTTTGGGTCTCCTTAAATCAGTTGTGTAATGTGTTTCAATTGAAATTTTAGTAGGTAGATTTCAGTCAAAATTTATTCCCATTTTTAATATGTTGTGGTGGCTTCCCAGAGAAGCCAATTGCTGGGTCTTTGTATTTAACATAAGAAATCACATTCATTGTCATGTAGAAGGCGTGAAGTCTAAGGAGTAAGAAGTAAGTTTTTGGAGTTCATAGAAATCAATAAAGTCTGGAAGCTCAAGTTTGTGAAAGTCAAGTTGTTGAATCTTGGGAGCAAAAGTTCTATGCAAATCTCTACATCAGTGATAGTTATTTTGTTTTGTAATATATATTTACACATACTTTGTTTATTCCACAAAAGATAATTTCGTGTCACACATATTTCTTGTGTTGAAGCGTGTGAATGTCTGAATATTATTCTTTATGAAGAATGGAAAAATATTTTTGGAAGTTTAATTTGAATGCGGCGTGAAAAGTAAAGTTTGTAGTTACTACCCACAAATTTAGGATCTTGTCTTAACATATTTCGATAGAATTAAGTTCTAAGGGTTCATAAAAGTTCACAGGGGAAAAACGTATTTGCTTTTATATCTGCATAGTGAAAATATTATTAGTTACAATGAGTGGAGTAAATATTTAACAATATAATTATTAAATTAATTTGTTACTTTGCGGAGTTCTCAAGGGAATATAACTTAGCGGTAAAGTAATTGTGAGTGTAAATACATATCAAGACCATGCAATCAAATGTAAATAGTAAAACTGCAAAGTTAAACTTTACCTGTGTAGTATTTCCTTGATCTAGTATCATAGTAGGTTATTACAATAATTTGAGGAAGCTTGATTTGGTATCATAGCAGGTTATTACAACAATTTGAGGAAGAGCAGAAGCTCTTTTTTTTTAGAAAGAGGTTGCTTCCACTTCTGGTGCACAAATGTCAAGTCTACAAACTCCTATTTTTACACGAAAGAATTATGGACATTGGTCTCTAACCATGAAGGCTATGTTTAGGGGTCAATATGTATGGGAGATAGTTGAAAATGGTTATGCAGAACCAACATACTAGGCATCATATAATGCTCTCACACAAGCTAAGAAGGATGCTCTGAAGGAATAGAGGAAAATGATGGAAAATACCAATTCTACATACATCGAACAATGGCCAAGACAACTAAGGAAGCATGGGATACTCTGCAAACTTTGTACCAATGTTTAGACAAGGTAAATAAAACAAAATTATAGACTCTTAGAAGAGAGTATGAGAATTTATCAAAGAAAGATACAGATTCCGTAGAATCATATTATACCCAAGTTGTTGGCTTGATAAATGAAATGAAGTCTCATGGAGAAACCGTTGTTGAAAAGGTCCTTAGAAACCTCCCTCCTAAATTTGATCCTTAAGTTGTACCTTTGGAAGAAACTAGAGACTCAAGTCAATTTACACTTGATGAGATGCAAGCTTCACTCATCAATCAAGAATACATATTAAATCGATAAAATATACCATTGGAAAATTCCTTTGCAACTCAATCAATTATAAACCATGGAAGAGGAAAAGGAAGATCAAATTCCAAAGGTAGAGGAAGAAGTTTTGCTAGAAAAGGATGCAGTAGCATTCCTGCAAATGTCACTACTAGAGGAAAAAATCAAAATTCCAGCTAGCCAAGTGGTCAAAGATATGAGAAATAAAAAATACAATGCCATTACTGCAAGAAATTTGAGCATTTTGCATATGAACGTAGGAAAAACAAATGATCAGAATAAGCCAAGTTAAAATCAGTCAAGTAGGACCATCACTTCCACCAGCACTATGTTAATGGAGAGTAGTAGGATTAGTGAAGCAATTCCTATGAACTCTCTAGTAGAGTGTAATTTTGATGGATAAATCCCAAGCGACATATGGTATTTAGATTATGGATGTAGTAACTAGATAACGAGAAATCCATATTTGTTTTCTAACTTAGATAAATCATTTTGAACAAATATCACACTTGGAAACAATATTCAAGTCACTTTTTTGGGAAAAGGAAATGTTGATATTCTAACAAAAAAGGGGGAGCAAAAATGCATGCATGATGTCTATTATATCGTAGGCCTAAAACACAATTTTACTGGAAAGCTAGTGCAAAAAGGTTAGAAAGTGTATATGAAGAACAATTTATGTGTGACTCTAGACAAGTACCCAAGCAAGCAGTTGATTTCCAAAGTGTAGATGACAAGCAATCATATGTTTCCATTAATATTAAATCCAACCATGAAGGGGAAGACAACTCAATTTGTTCAAGAAGTAGATGATGAGCATTTTGGAAGAACATTCAAGGTAGAAAGTAAGAAAGAAGAAAAAGATAGTGGCGCAAAAATACAAGCAACATTTCAAACAAAGACAAATGATGAGTCTTTCATGTGGCATTTCAAGTTTGGACACTTGAAGTTTGGAGGATTGAAGCTATTGCACAAGAAGAATACGGTGAAAGCATTACCACTGATTGAAAAACCAGAAAGAGTATGTGAATGCTGCATTTTTGGCAAGCAACATAGAGAGTCATTTCCTGTTGGAAAATCATATAGAGTGCGCATGCCACTTGAAATTGTACATTCAGACATTTGTGGGCCAATGCAAACACCATCCATAGGAGGCTGCATTTATTTTCTTACATTATGATAGATGATTTCACAAGAAAAACTTGGATTTATTTCTTAAAACAAAAATTTGATCCATTGGGTTGTTTTCAATTGTTTAAGGAACTTGTGGAGAAGGAAAATGGTCACTTCATCAAAGCCTTAAGGATAGATAGAGGTGGTGAATATGTTTCAAATTACTTTCTAATTTTTTTTTAAAACTCATGGGATACACAAGCAATTCATTGCATTATATACACCTCAACAAAACAATGTCGTAGAAAGAAAGAACATAACCATTATAGAGATGGCGTGCAATATGATGGCAACCAAACATTTTCAAAATGAATATTGGGTTGAGGCACTGGTAATTGTTGTCTATATCATGAACAAATGTCCAACAAAGAGTGTGAAGAAAAAAGTTCCCCAAGAGGCATGGAAAAATATGAAACATTGAGGCAACATGGATGATAGGAAAAGAACATCTAGGTATAAATTCCATTTTGGTACAAGAGTAGTGTCATGGGCATCAAAAAAACAACCCATTGTATCTCTATCATCAACAGAAGTATGTCATAGCTACAAGTGTTGTATGTCAAGTTGTTTGAATGCACAAAATGTTAAAGGATGTGTCACAGTGTCAAAAAGAACCCACAATAACATACTATGACAACAATTCAACCATTGCACTATCAAAACACTATCTGTAAATAACCAAGAATATAATATAATCCATGTATGGTGAATAAATATTTTATGACTTTTTATTAATGCATCAAATTAAAATTTCATTTCATTTCTTGACTTTCTACTTTCTATTAGTGCATTCTATTAAAACTTGACTTCCTACTTTCTGTTAGTGCATTATTTTAAAACTTGACTTTCTACTTTCTATTAATGCATTATTTTAAAACTTCATTTTTATGTTCCACTTTATAAATTTAAAGATTATAATGTAAATGATTAGATTTAAAAAAATACTTTGTACTTATTTTCTTCGTATATACACACATTCTACCATATACAAGAAAACTATCCCTCTTTCTACATGAAGTTAAAACAACAAAGCAGTCTGACGTGTATCAGATACTTCTATGACGTCAGCCTCGACAGCCTCGTATTCATCGGCTAAATAATTCTCAATGATCTCAAATGCTTTTTCATAGAGCTCTCTGTTTGTATGAAACTGCAAGTCTTCAATCTTATCCAAGCCGCCAGCATCCACAATTTGGCTCACATATACATTATCCTCTGTGAGGCCTGCATTTTTTTCGGCCTCGCCAACTCTCAATATGTTTTCTAAACCTTGAAGGCAGGCTGTTATAATCGTTGGATCCGGGCTGGCTAGCATATCACAAAGTGGCTTAATGCAACCTTGAATGGCAAGGTATCTGTAAAACAAAATAGCTCGTGTAATCGACCTCGCATCATAAAAAAAATGGATGTAAAAAACTAGACATGAAATGAAAGAAAAGCTTCATACTTTATCTGTTCGTCAGTTCCACCAGAAGTTGCACTTATAACCGCCCACGCTGCCTCTTTCTTTATTTTGAATTCAGCATTCAACATCAGCGATAAAAGTGGGGGAAATAGTTTGGCATTAATGACAGCCTGCAATGAAAACGCAGTGCAGTTTTAAATGCTCAAGTTATGTTACAGAGAAGATGTGACACTTGTAGCCACAGTATAAAATCCAAAACCAGTTCCACCTGAATTTGCTCTTCGGTCCCTGCAGTAATATTGGAGATTGTCCAACATGCTTCGATTACAATGGCTTTCTTTGTCTGTTGGGCTGTGAGAAGATGCAAGATGCGAGGAAGTGCCTGATTGTCAATAACAACCTGCAAAGTGGGAATTATAAGATAAAAATATTAAAAAACACTAATCTACCAGATTTGAGCATGGACTTTTGCATGTGCGTCCTCTCTCAACGATTAAACCAAAGCCCAGAAGATACGAAAAACCAATTAAATCAAAGCCCAGAAGATACGAAAAATGTATCATTTAAATGATTGAGAACTATGAAAAATGTGTGAAGTAAAACCTGAGTTTGCACGTCATCACCAGTGACAATATTGCCCACTGTTCGCAGAGCAGGAATAACAACAAATGGGGAAGAATGCCTAAAAATACAAACAATTCATTTGAATATATACAGGTAGAAATTAATATAGAATATTAAAGATATTGTATTAATCTTAAGATTCTTAACACAAGATTTATTACAAATAAAAAACTAAAACTAAAACATATAGATATTAAACTGCTTAAAGCTTTTAGGCTTATTATACTCACGACAAAAGTTTCACCAACTTTGGGCAAATGCCCGCGTCAATTACTGCCTGAATTTTGAAATTGGGACCTTCAGATAGATATGACAGAGACCAGCATGCATCTGCCAAGACCTCAGCATCTCGCTTATGGAGAAGCCGTTGCAGGGTAGGTAATGCATATTTCACCTGAGAGCCATAAGCAAAAGTCTGTGAAAAGGAAGAACAAGTCTTCATACGTCCAAATCTACCCATCACCAAGAGCTATAAAAAAATCCACAGTATATGCAAACTTAGAATAAGAACCAGATAATGGATTGTGTTTACCTCATCAAATTGAGGGTCGGGCCTAAGGCAGCAAAAATTTGAGAGAGTCCATGTAGCAATTCGTATCATTGGAATTTTTGCAGAGTTATTAAACAGGGCAAGCACCTGCTTTAATGCTCCATGACCTAGTGCGAGATCCCTATATGCTGGAGAGTCTGCAGCAATATTTCCCAAAGCCCAAAGAGCCTATACCAAAATCAGTTGGGCTCAATATCAGAGAGAGTAGTATTATTATTAAAATTCAATTTTACAGAACATTTTAACATAGTTGAGGAAAACAAGGTTTCGTTTAGGTTTTCACAGGTTGCAGTTATAAGTGAAATTAGAGACTTGTAGAGTTTTTGTTCTTGATGGACAAGATACCTTTTCTCCTAAAGATGAACTCAACTATAGAGTCCTAAACGCTCGAGAACAAAAACTCTACACAAATCTCCAATTCCCCTTGAAAAATACAAGATTATCATTATAAAAAGTGAAGGCAACGCATTCTATGATATAAAAGAGGTTAAAATTCTTATGTTATCATTACTTTACCTGTTCTCGAATGTTAGCATTCCCAGAAGTAAGAAGCTCCACAAATATGGGCAATGCCCCATGGTCAATCACAACCTTTGTATGCTCAGAGGTTCCTGAAACTATATTTGTCAAAGCCCTAGCTGCTTCAAACTGCATTATCATGTATGATAACAGGCTATCAACCATCACAATAATATTATTTATCTTAAACACTGTATTATTTGTCTTATTATGAGTCAACATGGATATATTATAAGTCAAGGCTTATAGCAATTGCATGAGCATTTTACTTGAAGCTGAGGCATGTCGCTCCACCTTAGAATATCAACAAGGAGGGGAACTGCACCGAAATGGATGACTGCGTCGATTGGAGGATTGTTTTCTGCACAGAGAAATTAATACTTACTAAATGCTGGGAATATAGCCAGATTGCAATAAAATAATTTTAGAAAAACGAAAAACAAAAAGAACAGACCTATAGATAACATCTTTCTCAGGTGAATAATAGCCGCCTCCTTTGTTTGAATATCATTAGAAGCAAGCGCCATCACAGTCGCTGGCAAAGTCTGCAACTGCACCAATAAACATTTGGCATCAATCTAAACACTGCATTTCAACACTATCACGACATTAATCACTGGATATAATTACACAGAGGTTTTAATAAACCAGCCTAGATTAGATCTAAATCCTAGGTTCTATCAAGGTCCTAGAGGGATCAAATTTTCCTAGGTGCAAACCTATTGCAGTCAAAGAGCTTTTACAAGATCTCCCTGGTATTATTATTTTTTACTTTTTATTAATAGCCAACAATAATATGGACATCATACTGAGCTGTAGAGCCCCTAAGCACCACCAGAAATGATCTATTTGAAAACAACTATTTGCACCTGCACCTGAGAAGTAAGTAAGTAAGTAAATGTGATGATTTTATCCCTCCTAAGCCCTTGATGCAATCTTGATATTGGAGAAGATTTCCGCTGCAATAAAAGAATTTATGTGGCAGATGTTAATGGATCTTTTAATCTTTGACGAATTCATGGTAAATTTCTGATCTCGTGCATCTCATAGTTGTTAACTTGATAAATTCATCAGGCGTGAAATAGTTGTATAAAAAATGGAGAATAATTCCAGCACGAGCTAGCGGTTAACAGTTACGTTTATCCTAGCAGCAATCCTGGCAGTCTGGTGGATATATTGTCAAATAGTTTAATGAAGAAGCAATATGGTGCATCGATGACGGCTTTCTCAAACAAGTTCTTCAACAAAATGTGACATATTCTTCTCCTCAGTTGGTGGATCGATAATATTCTTCTCCTCAGTTGGTGGATAGATAATATTCTTATGTATAACGCTGGTAAACATGGCAATGAATGTAAGCAAACGATGATTATCTGGCAGAAATTGTGAGCAAAACGTGGCCTTAAACCCTGCAATTTGTTACTCGTTCTGGTAATCATTAATAATTTTATGACAGCAGATAGACAATTCCAAAAAGAATGCAAATAATGTTCCCCTTTTGTTGCGAAATGATAGTGAAGATCGATGGTAGATCTTCTGACCTCAGGATTTCATGGAAATGTTAATGTTAACATGTCCTAGTCACAAAAAGATAAACATTAGACTTATATACTTCAGTTATTTTCAAATATGATTATTCACATTTAATTTGAAGCCGTCAAATAAGTGATTCGATTTGGTCTAATAGAGTGGTAACAAGATAACCAAATGCGTTGAGCTCGTTCGGTGCTGTGGCTTAATGCATTCTGGTGGATAGATTTGTGGTGACGTAGATGGATAGCTCAGCGAGGAGATACTTGAATCATTTAATCACGCGATTTATTCTTGATGAGATTTAATCACAATCTAATGAAGACCGAGGATCTATGTATCTCATTGATTTTTTTATTTTATTTTTTGCTATCCATTTTGATTGCATGGAGGACCAGTGATCTGGTCCACGATTCTTTGCTGGAAATAATGTGATAAATCTGGTGCAATCTTATAATATGTGGTGTTGTCTTTAAAGAGCGTGATTTGCGAACAAAAATATGTGATCTGTTTTACATGGCGTGGGAAGCTAATTGAAGTTTTAACGAGCGAGTAGACTCATACTTCAAAAATCTGGCATGTGAAAACCGTATTTAAACTACAATTAATTTCTAAATGTCCATAGGATCAAGCGACCTCTCCTTCTCTTCCAGAAATCGCTTCTCTTTTATTTGACATGCAGCAGCATAATGTGGCTTCTCGGGAATTCAATGCAAGATGATATCCTCCTTCATTTTAATAGATTAAACCAATAATGTGGAAGTCACTTTCCTTCATGGAATTCTTCTAACGTATTGGCAATGCTTGATAATCAGAGTTTGCTTTCTACAAACTTGTGCAATTCTGACGTGAATCCTCTCATTAAAATCTGCGCAGAGATAAACAAGAGAATCAAATAAGTTAGTGTAAAAAGCGTGCTTTTCTTTTATAATATTTGGTGATGCCCTTTTTGCAATTAACACGAAGAGAAGGTGATCTTGATCTGTCAAAGGCAAACATCAAACCACATGCAAAAGAACTAGCTTTATAATTTTCGATTCATGCTAAAGTCACCATTAAAGTGGTTCCAGCCAAAACTTTTTATTTCTTTAAACAAACAAAAGTAGTCAAAGATAAAATCGTGTACCCAAAGTTTTCATTTGATATAATGAGCTTTGGTTATATGTGAGTTAATGAAGTTTAAGTAACCCAACTACATTCGTTTATTTAAAAATAATTTGATAAAAGCTATATGGTGAGTGTTACCATGGTACTAGTACCAGCGTACCTGCATAGGTGTCCTAGGGAGAGGGTGTCTTTTTTTTCTGACCAGGAAGGGTGTTTAACCAGCTTTTTCTGAGGTAAGGTCATGGTCAGACCCTCTGGATTCTCTTTTGGAAGTACTATGGTTTAATGGCATCGTTGACTG
>NWUY0300015834.1:11462-25600 GCA_004151065.3 Larix sibirica | reverse complement strand
CTAATCCCAATTCGTGTTTTTAATATATATTTTCAAGGTTTTCTTAAGTCACCCGTGAATATAGGACACAGAATCTAGCGAGTGAATCGCAACAAGTGGGCTCATCAACTCGCGGGTGCAACTTTTTATTGATACCCATGGGTTGTCAGTATAGATACCCACAAGTGACTCGCGAGGTGTCAAGCATAGGAGTCGCGGATTCGGGGTGAAATAAGTGATAAAGAATAAGTTTTCAGTTGAAGGAGTAAGGGTTTAGCTCCAAATCATCCAAGGTCAACAAGCTCTTCCATCCAGAGTGTCCTTTTGTGTGATCTATAGAGCGATGAGATCACAGACGGAGAAGTGCTAAATTGACTGATAACAATTTTCCAAAGATAACTTTACTTAACTTAATAGAAAATTACAAAATGCTTATAAATCTTAGTTATCAATCTTTAGTGTTAAATAAACCATTATTCCCTTCTATATTCAAGATATTCATTCAATTATAGTATAGTGGATGATAATGTGCTTCATAACATATTTCCATAATTATGTAAACTAAGTGGAAATGACATAATCCATTCACCATAGCGTAGGAAATTAATCTACATGCTAATTTTGTTTTATAACTCTTCATCTTGTATAAGAAACCACTTAGTATCTACCTAACGTAAATCTTTGTTTCTCTTAATGGTGCATTTACAAGTTTAGAAATGATGTTAAACATATTCAAATAATCATAAGGCATCACTAACATATTTATTGAAATTTATTTGTCAATCATGAAAATTAACGTTGTGTTAAATCATCACTCAATCATCATTTGAATCTTAAAAAAATTAAAAATGTGAAGTGAAATAAGATCATCCATTTGGATGTCTTGGGAAAGAGGGAGAAATCCTATGAAGTGTTTTTCATTATATATGTGTGTGTGTGTGTGTGTGTGTGTGTATGTGTGGATTATGGTGTCAACCTTGAATGAATATATATGGATGATGGTGTCAACTTTGAATGAATATATATGTATATATTGATGGTAAAAGGAATGTTGGAGCGGGTTTTGGACCTATGTTAGAAGTTGCACACTAGAGATGGATTGTGGAACGACTTAACAATTGGCACAGAAGGAAAAAGTTAGTTAGAAGTTAGTTAGTTGTTTTGTCAACTTTGTAATGGGCTCAACCTATATTGTGATGTATAAATATGTAAGGGTTCTAAGGGTTAGATGAACTTTTTGTCTGTCATTTTGTTACTTATGCTAGGGGAGTATCATTCATGAAATTTATCCTGATGTAGGGTAATGAGTTGTTGTTTGTTGTGTAATGTTGGGTAGTTAAATTCTGAGAATGGTTGCGCACTACATAGGTTATGTAAGACTGTCCTATTGTTAATGAGAATGAGTACATCTAGTTGCAGTAAATTATACTCGTCTCGAATGTGATGAATTATTGTGTTTAATGCAAACATGGAATCTACATGTTATATTATGTTGTTATCATGAATGTGTTATTGATTACCATGAGTAATTCATATTGTCTTGTGCAATAATTGAATGAATGGTATATTTGTTGGACGAATTCTCACAACACTTTAGCACCAGAGAAGCTTGGTTCATGTAATCCCCTAGATAACTCATGTGAGACTTGGAATTATTATAGTTGATGTTGAAAGGGCCGATGACTTGGGGTTTTTTTGGTGTGATTTATGATGAACCATGGGTTTCCCTGTGCACGAACAAATGGTTCCGTTGATGGGACTGGGATCTGTTCCTGAGGAAATGTGAGACTTGACTGATGATGTTATGGAGACCAAAGAGGGAATAAATATAAGATTGGATGAAAGAAAATGAATACAAGTATTCCAAAGAATAGAATAAGAACTCCCATATTAGTGAAGTAGATTGGTTGCAGAAGTATGTCTAGAGGGATTTGTATGAATTTTTCTCTTGCGAGTTGCCCATACTTTTGGCAAAGTGGTTTCTAAGGTTAGTTGAGGTGAACTTGAGATATAGTGGTGCGGGTCCGAGGAACTGGACCCCTGAGGAGATCCGACTAGTTAACACTATAAGTAATCATATCACACACATAGTAGACTATTGGCTAGATATTATTTTTAAGGGGTATGTCATAGAGTTTGCTACAGGATATACTCAGTCTTATAGCGTCACCAAGGGAGAGTTATTTAAGGGTCCGTGCAGAAGGTACTTGAAGTCGTTATATACCTGGATTAAGATATTGTTGTGCGACACGGGGATGATGATATTGGAATTAGATCAGTGTAGAAGTTAAGAACTTACACACATAGTAGGGAACTGGGGGCTGACTAGAGAATGATCTGAAGGAAGGAAGGAAAGAATGAAAGAAGAAAGGATGGGCTATGGATTCTAAGAAGAGAAAAAGATGTGACAGTAGAAGAGATAGGATTACTACACGGAGGGAAAATATTTTTCAAAGACAGTAGGAAGAGGACAAAGACTGAGGAAGAGAAGCAGTTCAATGAGTGTGAAGAAAGTGATTTATGCGCAAGAATCCACTTCAAACTATTGTCAAACTCAAAGAAATAAGAAGGAAGACAACTCAATCTGTTTGAAGGAGATAGTCCTATTCTGATTAGGATCTACGTCGAAACCAAAACCTCACACGCGTCCTGAACATCTTAGGTAAGAAGTCCAACTATGTTATTTCTAGTTAGTAACAATAGAAATAATAGTCAAAGTAGAGGAAGCAATTCGACTGGTCAGACACATTCTGCAACACCTAGTAAAAGAACTACACAAAATACGATGGAGGGGTTACAGCCTACCTTGAGGATGCTTGTCTTCCACGGGATGGGGACAGATGATCCAAATCAACACTTTTTTGTATTTGAGGCCATATGGCAGGCGAAGCAAGTCCAATATGATGTTGCGAAGCTAGTGCAATTGGTAACCACTTTTAGGGATTGCACAATGACATGGTATATGAAGTATCAAGTCACTATACCAAACATAACTTTCAGAGGTGTCAAGGACGCATTGATAAAGGAATTTAAGAAGCCAAACTCCAAGTCATAGTACATTACTAAGTTAAAGGAGATTAGCAAGTTATCGAATGAGACAGTCTAGGAATTTGACTAAAGATTCAAAGCATTAATGGATAAGGTGATATTTCATATTCCTAAATAACAATACAAAGAATGGTTCATTACAGGGCTATTGGAACATATACACGCCCCCCTGACGCGGCAGAAAATCATAACATAGACACATGCATTGGGGATGGCTATGAATTTGGAAGCATCCTCGGTAGGATAAAGAAGCATAGGGATGGCTCGGGTCCAGACATAGCTGGATACACTGATGATCTAGTTGCAGGAAATTGCCAAGGGGAAAGAGAATAGAAAAGAGGTATGGTGTACCACCTATAGGATAGAGGGTCACCATAAGAATGAGTTTCCAACATAGATAGACTATTTGGCAACGGGACATCCAAATCCCTTTCCTTCGGGGGGATGCGTAGTGTGTGAGATATGTAGAGAAAACCACTCTCCCCATGTTTGTCCCAGATTACGGAAATATGTAAGTACCCCGAGAAGTTCATTTTGCAACTTTCGCAAGTCTGTGGGTCGTGATGAGAAAGATTGTCGCACGCTAGACCTTATGAGAGAGTGCACATCAAATGTGTATAGACTACAAGGGTAGGCTGGACCAGAAGGAGCAATACAATAAAATAATATTCCAAGGGAGTACAATCAAGAAGGCCATGGAATATTGAGAGGCCAAGGCACAGGGGTTTTTGGAAGAGGCAAATGACCAATCATTTGTTATAACCATGGGAAACAGTGACATTTTGCGGGATACTTACAGAATTCGTGTACCACATGCACTTACAGTAGATGGCTGGATCATGTGGTAGAAAATTTCCCACGATTGGTCGCAAAATCATAACATTTTATCCAACTCTAACATGTATCCTAATTGATTAAAATTGCTAAAAATATGTTTTTTTATTGGCTAGAATTAAAGAATATAAAACATGCCAAAAAGATGCTTTTCTTTATTGGATAGAATTGGTGAGGTTGTTTTGGAAATATTATTTTTTATTATAAAGTAGGTGGGAGAGTCAACAAACGGAAAATAATATAGTCAGAAACATTTAAAATCCAACCATTTCCAGGTAAAACTGTGAGTTAACCATCCGCTTTTCAAAACCAACCAAGTTTAACATGCGTTAACTAGTGGAAATTTCTAAAAATGTTGAGTTTAACGTAGGTTATTTACCTGAAAAATGGTAAATTGCATTAAATAACCACCACTTTTCCATGAGTAAAACCAACAATGAATATTATTTTTAATTTGAAAGTAGTTAAGATGGGTATGGAGCATTTATGATAAGAGTGGCATTGAAAATCCATCCACTAAGCTACCTGGTAAATTCGGGCTAGGAAAAACTAATTGAGCCATCCAATAATTTGGAGAGTAACTTAAAAAATTGGACTCACGTTTTTGTAGCGGAAGCCTGGTAAATTCGGGCTAGGAAAAAAAAATTGAGCCATCCAATAATCTGGCAAGAAGCTTGAAAAAATTGGACTCACGTTTTTGTAGCGGGTAATTTAATAAAAATCATGGATTGAGTTAAAGGGGAGAATGTTTTTTATTATGTATTTTTTGTTTTTGGATTCTTGTGAAATTTGGTAGGATAATGGTATGTTGGCACACCGGCCAAATATTCTGTATTGCTTATTAGTTATTACCTTTTCCTTTCATCACATACCAGCCAAGTCAATTTTTAAGTGTATTGATCTAGATTCACATACCAGCGCCCAAGTCAACTTTGAATCCTATTGATCTAGATTCCAGATAAGTTGTGATCAGAAGGTACGCTATGATATATTTATTGTAGGAAATTTTCCAATTCGTAGGATTCAAATTCAATTCATTTTTAGATGTTGTTTAGTCGATGGTCTAATTTTGAGGCATTTGGTTTGTTTACAGTGATAATCAACTATGAATCAATTTATTTTCTTAAGAGAAAATGCAGCCAAACATGATAAAAAACCAGGGCCAATAATACAATCTAAACAATGTATAATCTACTTCTTCTAATTTTCTAGTATATTGGACCCCGACTTCCACCACCAGCCCGGGCTTATGTTGTCATTTACCCTCAAGTTGATTTCCTCTACTCTAGATCTCTTGAATCCTCTGCTGTTTCGGTTGTTAAATCCTCTCGTGTTGGTCGATCAAGCTTAATGCACCTCTCCTCTATTTGTGTGAAGAGAAAATATTGATGTCTGCATTAAGTGGCTTTATTGCTCCTTGTTTCGTATAACCTATAGGGATATCCTTCAGAATCAATAAAAAGGTAGGTGAATCTCCTCATTAAAGTGAGTCCAATCCCACCCAGTAAGCATGCATCTGTGCTATGATAGTTGTCTCGGGTGGTAAGTTGCTGAAAGTCCCCTAGATAATAATTATGAAAGTTCTCCAACATCTTCTGATGCCATATTTCACAGAATCCCACACGCTTCAGACGAGACATGAGGGGACGTAAACTTTAGTGTATGCACCATTTAAATGACCTCGACCAGCATGCTCGAACTATCCTGGAAACGAACTATCAATCGACTAACTTGCATCACTGATGATGCTCAAACCTTTTAACACTTGTCATGTCAAATTAAGAGGGATCTACTCTTTTGAAAATCCAATTGGATCTTGGTTCATATTTTTAGAAGGTATATATATATTTTATAACTGCTAGAATTTTGGAACTCAAATATGTTGTATAATCTTAAGTGTTATAGTATAGACCAAGAAATTCTATTTAAGTGGGAGAAGAAAACATATCGAAGTACTTATTATCACTGACTCGTATAGAATATTACTTACTGATGATTGACGGTCGAACCTTTTAACTCTTATCATGTCAAACTAAGAGGGATCCAAGTTCATGTTTTCAAAAGGAATATATATTTTTCTATAACAGATGGAACTCGGATATCCTGTATAATATTAAGTGTTACAAACCAAGAAATTCTATTCAATATGGAGGAGAAAACCCATTACACATACCATATCGAAGTACACAACATCATTGACTCATACATAATATTACAACTAATGATTATAGATAGAACATACCATCATTCAATATGGAATATTAGAGAGCCATATCATAAAATAAATAATCATATTCAACCATTACATATTTAATTTTTGGAGCCTGCGGTTTGTAGAGATAAAGATAATTATTTTGACCTTCTTCAGTGAGCACCATATTGATGATATTTAGTCTCACCAGCATATAAGGTATAACGCGTAATGATCAAATCCAGGTGCTTCGGTTGATTTACACATTAAGTCTAGGAACTTTAGGTGACATCAAGATCTGAGTGAGTAATTAAACAAACTCGAAAATATCATGTTTAACCGCACTCATATAATAAGATACCATGTCTCATAAAATAAATGTTGAATTGAGAAATTGCAAAAATAATAAAAACATTCAAATTGAATTCAAAATGCAGAAATAATCCATTTAGCGCTACTCTATCAACATACTGTAAATTGGCTACAAACTGCAATGAATCTACACTGTCTGTTTTAACCTATCTCATTCATTCGAAAGAAAATAAATCTAATCTAACTAAGGAAACCCATGGCAACACATGAACAGTAATTTACTCAATAAGATAGGATGAAAGAAGTCTTCATTACTTATAAATCATTGTCAAACATAATAAGTCTCAAAACTATTATGATGCTCCCAAAATGATGAAAATATATCTTTGCTTATACAAAATATGGCCTGCTTTGTGATCCAGGCGCTAATATTTAAATAGACCTATTCTAATGCTAAACTATTGGTTTCTAAATCATAATTGCATGTGGCGCTCTATGAAGGACAGCGCATAGTGGCAATCTAAATAAGCTCGTCTAGTCCTCGGGGACTAGGACTCAATCATATATGACTTTAGAATCGTCAAACAATGGAGTTGTTCTTATTAATTGTAGCTTCTCTTTTGGATATCACTTCTCCTACGCACTGGTCTTTCACATTCCTTAAACTATGCTAGCTAACTGAAGCAAAACTGCTCTTATTTCATGCTCTTCTATCAAAACGGGGTCAACCTGTGTCAAAAAGGGTGTTGCTCATACCTGAATTACGGTTCATGATGATCCTCTGGTGAAGGGATCATATATCCCCGATTTCCTTGAATGTAGCTCTGCGGCACAACTTTGTAGTTAGCATCCTGCAGAGGACTAGAACGAAGGAAACCTTCAATTTCTTGATGAGCTCCCAACTCCAAATTTTCTACTCGAGTTTGCAGCATAGCCAGAAAACCTTCTAAGGTTTTCACTTTATCATTTAGTTGTTCATTATTGGCTTTCTCTTGTTGTATTACATGTTCCGACAGCTTCTGGTTGGTCTCATCTCTCTCTTCTTGTTGTTGCAACATCATTTCGAAATTGTCCATACCATGTCCAATACGCATTTCCAGTCTTCTCAAGTCTTTGTTAGTGTTGTTGTCCTCCTCCTCCAAATTCGATAGTTGTCGACAGATGCGGGCCCTTGTGCATTGGGTTTCATCATGTCTCTGCATGTTTACGTAGTGATACTAACATACATAGTAGACTAAGTTTTTCACCACCGTTATCTCAAGCAGAGCAACCTGCATCTAGACATAATTCCAAAAAAAGCTATGAATACAGGCATTCATACTCCTTCTATTTAATTAAAATTCACCACATGAATTCCTCCTGCGTGATGGAGTACAGTAGATATTCCATAATCAACCACACTCGAGCGATGGCTTTTATTAAGAGATCAGTTTTACAGTACTTCTACATGTGACTAGATTGTTCCTTTATAAATTTGTACAATACTTCTTTGTGTGACTGGATTGTTCCTTTATAAATCCGTCTAGTTGCATGTGATAGCATTTACTCTCTTCAATATTCACATTTTATCTCTATGGCGTCTCTACTCCGCCCTAAAATACATGTCTCATCACTTATTGATGGAGGATTAATGGATTAGGTCCCATCTAGTTTTTTTATTTTTGGACCCATTTTTACCCACTTGGAAAAAATGCACTCCCAACCCTCATTATTGGGTCCTTTTCAGTGATTTAAATTGGAAATGGTATGGATTAATATTGTACACCTTATTGTAGATCTAAATATTTTTTTTGGGATCAGTCACAACCTTTGCACATTGTGTCCAAAAGANTTTATTATAAAGTAGGTGGGAGAGTCAACAAACAAAAAATAATATAGTCGGAAACATTTAAAATCTAGACCATTTCCAAGTAAAACTGTGAGTTAACCATCCACTTTTCAAAACCAACCAAGTCTAACATGAGTTAGATAGCGGAAATTTCTAAAAATATTGAGTTTAATGTAGGTTATTTACCTAAACATTGTAAATTGCATTGAATAACCACCACGTTTCCATGAGTAAAAGCAACAATTAATATTATTTTTAATTCGGAAGTAGTTAAGATGGGCATGGAGCATTTATGATAAGAGTGGCATTGAAAATACATCCACTACGCTGCCTGGTAACTTTGGGACAGGGATAAATAATTGAGCCATCCAATAATTTGGCGGGTAACTTAAAAAAATTGGACTCACGTTTTTCTATTGGAAGCCTGGTAACTTTGGGCCAGGAAGATATAATTGAGCCATCCAATAATCTCGCAGGAAACTTGAAAATTTTAGACTCACATTTTTGTAGCTGATAATTTAAAAAAATTCATGGATTAAATTAAAAGGGGGAATTTTTTTAATATGTTTTTGTTTTTTGTTTTTGGATACCTGTGAAATTCGGTAGGATAATGGCATGTCACACCAGCCAAATATTCTATATTGATTATTAGTTATTACCTTTGGCTTTCATCAGATACTAGCCAAGTCAATTTTTAAGTGTATTGATCTAGATTCACATACCAACTCCCAAGTCAAGTTTCAAGCCTATTGATACAGATTCCAGATAAGTTGTGATCAGAAGGTACGCCATGATATATTTATTGTAGGAAATTTGCTGATTTGTAGGGTTCAAATTCAATTCGTTTTTAGATTTTTTTTTAGTTGATTGTCCAATTTTGAGGCATTTGGTTTGTTTACAGTGGTGATCAACTATGATTCAATTTATTTTTTTAATAGAAAATGAAGCCAAACATGATAAAAAACCAGGGCCAATAATACAGTCTAAACAATGTATGTTCTACTTCTTTTGATTTACTAGTATATTGGACCCTGACTTCCACCACCAGCTAGGGATTATGTTGTAATTTACCCTCAAGTTTATTTCCTCTGCTCTGGCTCTCTTGAATCCTCCATTGTTCAACTGTCGAATCCTCTCTCATTGGTCGATCAAGCTTAATGCACCTCCTCTGGCTGTATGGAGAGAATATATTGATGTATGCATGCAGTGGCTTTCTTGATCCTTGTTTTGTATAACCTATAGGGATATCCTTCTGAATCAATAAAAAGGTAGGTGAAGCTCCTTGTTAAAGAGATTCCAATCCCACCCAGCAAGCATGTATGTGTGCTATGATAGTTGGCTTGGGTGGTAATTTGCTAAAAGTCCCTTGGATAAGAATTATGAAATGTTCTCCAACATCTTGTGATGCCATATTTCATAGAATCCCACACGCTTCAGAGAAGATATGAGGGGATGTAAAATTTAGTGTCTGCACCATTTAAACAACATTGACCAGCATGCTAGAAACTATCCTGGAAACAGATGATCAATCAACCAAATTGCATCACTGATAACGCTCGAACTTTTTAACACTTGTCATGTCAAATTAAGAGGGATCTACTTTTTTGCAAATCCAATTGGATCTTTCTTCATGTTTTCAAAAGGCATATATATATTTTTTATAACCACTAGAAGTTTGGAACTCATATATGTTGTATAATATTAATTGTTATAGTATAGACCAAGAAATTCTATTTAAGGAGGAGAAAACATATTAAAGTACTTATTATCACTGAATCATACAGAATATTACTTACTAATGATTGACGGTNGATCCAGGTTCATGTTTTCAGAAGGTATATATATATATATATATTATAACTGCTGGAAGTTTGGAACTCATATATGTTGTATAATATTAAGTGTTATAGTATAGACCAATAAATTCTATTTAAGCGGGAGGACAAAACATATTGAAGTACTTATTATCGTTGACTCATATAGAATATTACTGACTAATGATTGGCTGTCGAACCTTTTAACATTTGTCATGTCAAATTAAGAGGGATGTACTTTTTTGCAAAGCCAATTGGATCTAGGTTCATGTTTTCAAAAGGAATATATATTTTTTATAACGTCTGGAACTCGGATATCTTGTATAATGTTGTATAATATTAACTGTTAAAGACCAATTAATTCTATTCAAGATGGAGGAGAAAACCCATTACACATATCATATCAAAGTACACAACATCATTTACTGATACATAATATTACAGCTAATGATTATAGACAGAACATACCATCATTCAATATGGAATATCAGAGATCCGTATCATAAAATAAATAATCATAACCATTACATATTTAATTTTTGGATCTTGATATTTGTAGTGATAAGGATAATTATTTTGACCTTCTTTAGCGAGCACCATATTGATGATATTTAGTCTCACTGGCATATAAGGTATAAAAAATAATGATCAAAGCTAGGTGCTTCAGTTGATTTACACATTAAGTCTAGGAACTTTAGGTGACATCAAGATCTAAGTGAGTAATTAAACAAACTCAGAAATATCATGTTTAACTTAAATCATATAATCAGATACCATGTCTCATAAAATAAANAACTCATATAATCAGATACCGTGTCTCATAAAATAAATGTTGAATTGATAATTTACAGCAATAATAAAAACATTCAAACTAAATTCAAAATGCACAAATAATCCAGTCAGCGCTACTCTATCAACATACTGTAAATTGGCTATAAACTGCAATGAATCTACACTGTCTATTTTAACCTATTTCATTCATTCGAAATAAAATAAATCTAATCTAACTCAGGAAACACAAGAACAATAATTTAATAAATAAGATAGGATGAAATAAGTCTTCATTACTTATAAATCACTGTCAAACATAATAAGTCTCAAAACTTTTATGATGCTCCCAAAATGATGAAAATATATCTCTGCTTACACAAAATATGGCATGCTTTGTGAACCAGGCACTAATATTTAAATAGACCTATTATAATGCTAAACTGATAGTTTCTAAATCATAATTGCATGTGCCGCTCTATAAAGGATAACACATAGTTTAAATCTAACTAAGCTTAGACAGTCCTCGAGGACTAGGCCTCAATCAGATATGTCTTTAGAATCGTCGAACATTGGACTTGTTCTTAGTAACTGCAGCTTATATTTTGGATCTCACTTCTCCTGCGCACTAGCATTTCACATTCCTTAAACTGCGCAAACTAACTGAAGCAAAACTCCTCTTCTTTTATGCTCTTCTAGCAAAACTAGGTCAACCCGTGTCGAAAAGGGCGTTGCTAATACCTGGATTACGGGTCCTGATGATCCTATGGTGAAGGGATCATATATCTCTAATTTTACTGAATGTAGATCTGCAGCACAAATATGTAGTTAGCATCCTGCATATGAATAGAGTGGAGGAAACCTTCAATTTCTTAAGGATCTCCCGACTCCAAATTTTCTACTCGAGTTTGCAGCATAGCCATAAAACATTCTAAGGTTTTCACTTTATCATTTAGCTGTTCATTCTTGGATTTCTCTTGTTGTATTACATGTTCCAGGTCTGACAGCTTCTCGTTGGTCTCATCTCTTTCTTGTTGTCGCTGTTCCTCTTCTTGTTACAACATCATTTCGAAATTTTCCATTTCGTGTCCAATACGCATTTCTAGTCTTCTTAGGTCTCTGTTGGTGTTGTTGTTGTCCTCCTCCAAATTCAATAGTTGTCAACAGATGCAGACACTTCTGCATTTCCTTTAATCTTGTCTCTACATGTTTACATCGCGAGACTAACAGACATAGTCGACTGATCTTTTCACCGCCATTATCTCGAGCAGAGAAACCTGCATCCAAACAGAATTCCAAAAAAATCTATGAATACAGGAATCCATACTTCTTCTATTTAATTGCAATTCACCACATGAATTCCTCCTATGTGATGGAGTACCNAAGATAGGATGAAAGAAGTCTTCATTACTTAAAAATCACTAACAAACATAATAAATCTCAAAACTGTTATGATGCTCCCAAAATGATGAAAATATATCTTTGCTTATACAAAATTAGGCCTGCTTTGTGAGCTAGGCGCTAATATTTAAATAGACCTATTCTAATGCTAAACTATTAGTTTCTAAATCATAACATGTGGCGCTCTATGAAGGACATCGCATAGTAGCAGTCTAACTAAGCTCAACCAGTCCTCGAGGACTAGGCCTCAATCAAATCTAACTTTAGAATCATCGAACAATGGAGATGTTCTTAGTAACTGCATGTTCTCTTTTGGATCTCACTTGTCTTGCACACTAGTCTTTCACATTCCTTAAACTACACCAGCTAACTAAAGTAAAACCGCTCTTCTTTCATGCTCTTCTAGCAAAACTGGGTCAATGTCTTTGTTCTAAACCTGTGCCAAAAGGGGTGTTGCTAACACCCGAATTATGGGTCCTGATCATCCTCTGGTGAAGGGAGCATATATCCATGATTTGGATGAATGTAGCTTTGTGGCACAACTCCGTAGTTAGCATCCAGCAAAGGACTATCGCATAGTAAACCTTCAATTTATTGAGGAGATCTCAACTCCGAATTTTCTACTCGAGTTTGTATCATAGCCATTTAACCTTCTAACATTTTTACTTTATCATTCAGTTGTTCATTCTCGGCTTTCTCTTGTTGTATTACATGTTCCAGGTCGGACAACTTTTGGTTGGTGTCATCTCTCTCTTGTTGTCGTTGTTCCTCATCTTGTTGCAACATCCTTTCGAAATTGTCCATGTCCCGTCCAATACACGTTTCCAGTCTTCTAAGGTATTTGTTAGTGTTTTTTTTCTCCTCCTCCAAATTTGATAGCTGTCAACAGATGCAGGCCCTTGTGCATTGCCTTTTATCCCTTCTCTGCATGTTTACATCACAAGACTAACAGACGGAGTAGACTGAGTTTTTCACCACCGTTATCTCAAGCATAGAAACTTGCATCTAGACAGAATTCCAAAAAAAACTATGAATACGGGCATATATACTTCTTCTACTTAATTGAAATTCACCACAAATTGACATGAATTCCTCCTGCATGATGGAGTACCGTAGATCTTCCATAATCAACCACAATCAAGCGATAGATTTTATTAACGGACCAGTTGTATAGTACTTCTTCCTGTGACTGGATTGTTCCTTTATAAATATGTCCGGTTGCATGTGATAGCATGAAAGAATAAGTTTGTATTGAGACAACACATTCACCATATTTCCTATCCTAGTTTGATGATTTTTAGGGTCTCACTTTCCATCTCTTGCACCAAACCCCAATGTTCTAAGTAGTTACAACATGATCAAACTTGGATTCAACAGAATTTTGTATACTCATGGACACCATAACACAAGAAAAATAGACATCAGGAGGATGACATATATTCCAAATAAATTTCTAGACATAGCCCGTTACACTACACATAAGCTAGATACATCACCTTGGCATTTGCTGTGTATTTATGATCATTGTTTTCACCATGATGCTAATGGACTGGTTCCATTTGTTTCCTCTCATTCTCTACAACTTCCACATTTTTTTAGCATCATTTGAATGTGGCATGGACAACATTTTTCTTCATATATGACCCTTTGTTTTCTCTTTACCTTCACCTGCAAAGATTGGTTATAGGGAATGTAGGATTTTTCGGGCGCTTTACTTTCCCTATACTACAAAAATCATCTTTCTAACACACCATCGTTTTACGAGGCATATATTTGGATGTGGGGACATGGTGCAATTTCTTCTCAATTATAAGCAATTTTCACTATCACATGCCTATTTTTGAACAAAGTGGAAAACATACCACTTCTTTGGTAGGTGTTTCATCCTTACTCTCTACTAGAGGATGATTTACACTCCACACCCCAAGAGTGGACTAAGAATTGGGATTTGCACATTAGTTAC
>NWUY0300015832.1:5087-18239 GCA_004151065.3 Larix sibirica | reverse complement strand
GTTTAAGTTACCAGGCATCTCTGAAATACAACCTAAGAGAGCTTCCTGGAGTGATAACACCAGGAGATGCCTACTTGAGAAGGAGTCTGAGTAGGATTCATGACAACATATGAATCTTTCAAAAAGTTACTTCCTTTCACGTCCTAAGAGATCTCAAAAAATTAGCAAACATTTTGGCTAAATAAGGATGTTATTTGAAGATTGGAGAAATCAAGTAAAATGAGGGGGAGCATTGGTAAATGTCCTATCCCTTAAGTTGTTAACGCCCCTATGTAACCTAGGACATGAAAAACATTAATAATCATGTGAGGGTGTGGGATCACATCCATGTTCTCTCATATCCATCCCACCTTCCCATTAATTTGAGGTATAAACAGGACAGTAAGTTCATCCCCTGACACATGTGGTATCATTTTCATTGTGATAGACATGAAGGTAAATTCATTTAGCCTCTTGAACATGTGGTATCAGGAATAAGGCTCGGCCCTTAACTATGTTTATTTTGAGCAAGAAGAGTTGGGAGAGGTTTTCCCATGCAATTCATCATGTATACATTAGATGGATCACATAACAAGCATATGGCCCTACTAGATTTACGAACTAGGTTTCCAATAGTTGGACTATGATTTTCGATAGAGAAAGGTTCATGGTGTGTGGATTCTCTCTTGATAGTTGCGAGGTTTATGAATAAAAAGAGTAGCAATGAAAAGTTTCAGGTTCACTCCATGGACGCTCCAAGATCCTTTTTTGGTTCCCCTCTCAACTCTCTCACCATCCCATGCTTTGTTTCTCTCTCTACCATTCTTCATCTCCTCATATGGATTGTTTTGCATTTCTTTGGGTTGGGTGAATTCAACATTTTTATCAAAATTGGTAATGGTTTGGGTGGGAATTTAGTCTATAGGAATGTTATGAAAATGTCAAACAAGGTTGTAGGATTGGGTTTAGCTCACTATATTCTCTATGTTGAAAGCCTTGGTTTCAATATCGTCACTCCGTTGTCAAATTTCCCCATCTTGTTGTGCCCTCGATATATTATAAAGCTTTGTAGTTTTGGGTACTCCCTCACCTCGTCAATGTTCTCTTCCTCCTTGACATTGGGCCATACTTTTCTATGCCTCTCAATTTCCTATCCCCAGGCCCTCGGGATTGCTCTTCGGTTTAAGAAGGACCCTCTCGTCAGGAAACAACTAGTATCTACATAACTCTTGATGCCAAAGAAGCAATGGAAAACATCCCTTGGTTAGTAGAAATCTCTAGATAGTCATATACTCAGTCACAAAAGGAGCTACAAAAGCCATCTCAGAATAGTGTATTCCAACAATCCTTGATAAATTACTTTGATGTTCTGTAACGCAATTTTAATTTTAGGATTTTTTGGAAGTTGTATACTAGCTATGTATTTGAAAAGTGTAGGTAAGATTTGGAAAATAACTAGTTAGGCAATGGTATAGCTAAAAGCATGAGACTCCAAGAGCTTTTAAATACTATCTATAACATTTTGTAAATTTTGTTCAGGAAGGTTGTCCGATCCAACCGCAACACTTCTAATATTTTTTACAGTAATACAAATACTCATTCTTGTGGAAAAAAAACACCTCAATGCTCAAAATCCTTAGTGTATAAGTCTGAAACTTTCCTTTGAAGGCATGGATTCCAAATTAGGCCAAATCCAAGGTGGTATGGATGTTTCTCTTGGCCCAAATGGTGTCTTTTAGACTAATTGCAATCGAATTACAAATGATGAAATTTGGGTGTTAATATTGCTCCTCTCCCCAATTATTAAAGGGTGCTATCTCAATGGAAGAGACCCTACCTTACAAGTAGGAGGTTGAAGGTTCAATATCTCCATGCCCTAATGTATGCCTATTTATGGATTATTCGGTCAATGCAGGAAAATACTAAACTCCCTAGTTCAAATGGTTTGGACTAAAACAAAAGGGAGAAAATACACTACTTTCCCTAGATCATGTAATCAAAGTATGGACTGGTGAAGAGATTTCATACCTTATGATCGAAGTTTGTCCTCGCTAGTTGTGTCTTCCAGCTCCCTTATTTTGGTTGATGACTTGTAGACAAAGACAACACAAAACAACGAAAGTGAATGCAATAATATACTAATGATAAGATCTAAGAAAATGGTCAAGAAAAAATGCTCTAAATATTTAGATCACATAAGACANTACAAGAAGGAGGTTGGTGGTTCGATTCCTCTGTACCCTACCATAAATTAATAAATGATATTGCAATATATTTTCTAAATCTACTACCAGTTGGATGAAATTAGTCAATAAAATGATTAAATATTCTACCACTTGATGACAATTAATAATTACAATGACTAAATATACTATTAGTTGATGGAAATCAATGACTACAACGTACTAAATAAACTACTAGTTGATGGAAATCAATGATTACAATGACTAAATAAACTACCAATTGAAGACAACCAATGACTACAATGACTAAATAAACTGCCAGTTAACAACAATCAATGAATGCGAAAACTACTAAATATACTACTAAGTTGACAGATTAGAAGAACCAATAAATGACTAAATTTTTTAGTCATAAATTTAGACATGTTATAAGTCACTGGCAATAAACTACTAATAGTCACGTGACCAAAATTAGTCATTTTTATGCAAATTTTAGTACGTTTTTTAGTCATAAATTTATATTTTTCTTCCTGTGTTTTTCCCTACATTTGAGGAAAATCCACAATCCATATGTGTCTAAATTATTAAAAAAATGTTTGAGAAGCATATGAAATTTTAACTTTGAATAGACTTTTGAAACCATTTCTAACAATTTTGTGTCAGTTTAAGTTTAAGTAGCATTTGTATCCTATGGAGTATAGTAATTTATGCCTCTATATTATCAAAAGAATTTTTGGGATGTATGTAACATTTTAATTTCAAATAGACATTTGAAGGGATTTTTATTTTAAATGGTGCATTTATTTCATATTACCACATTGATGTGTTCATAAAAGTGAATTGCACCGGTGTGCTAAACTAAGATAAGCACCGGAAAGAAACCTCTGCAACAACTTCCACATAAGCAAATATCCACTAAACTTTATCAGCAAATATTTGCGATTGTATTTTGCTATTATAGATCAAAGTGGTGCATTTGTACATAACTGGTTTTAATATTTTAGGCGCATCGAAAAAGAAATAGCACACACATTTTTCATCAATAAATTGGAATATCCAATGAAAAATTGAGCAAGAATTTCAATTTGTAAAAGAGAGTTTATAATATAAACCCTTATCACTGTTGCATCATTTTGCCAAATGTTTGAGGGAAGACTTGTGCAAGAGAGATTTATTAGGAAAGACTTTAGAGTGGATAGATTTTTACCAAGAGCCAAATTTGTAAGGGATTGTAGGTCACATATAACTCTTTAGATGAGAAATTCTAGGTTTGTAAGTTTTTACTATTCATCTCAATTTTTCCCTTAATTGTTTAAAATTTTTTATTAATTTTGTATGTTTATATTAATATCTATAATGCATTATGAGGAAAATAAAAAAATTTCATAGTTACCTTCAATGCTTTGAACCCTAGCTTTCTTGTTGTTTCCCCTCTATTTTATATGGCTACAATCTTTGGCATTAGGGTTTATCGTCTTTACTATTTCACAATGACACTTTCTCTTCTTAAGCACTAAATATTTAATGGATTTGTGTATTCATATATGAGGCATTGGGCACCTATTACCATGGAACCAGTTATTGCATTGAATCCTCAATGTCCTTGTCGGTTTTTTGAAAAAAAATGTTTTCCCTGTAATCGATGTGTACTATAAAGTATAATGCACTAGTGCTCTTTTTATAAAGTATAATGTGCTAGTGCTCTTTTATAAAGTGCATTGCTTTAGATTTAGTTCATTTTAGAAAAACATTAAGTGTGCATGAATGTGTACTAATGTGTATGACACATCGGTGCATGTATACTTGTAAAATACACATCGATAAACACAAAAAAAATAGTTTGAAATCATTTACTTTATTTGTAAAACATATTTCATAGTTTCTCTATTTTAAGATGTAGTGCATTTTTTATAGAAGTTAAAGGGAAAAATCTTGTTGTAATGAGCACATTTGGAGTACATCCCAAAAAGAGAACAAGGCAAGTTCTTTGAAATTTTAGTATGAAATTCATATATTTGAGTTATCTATAATTTTAAATGATGTGTATTGGATAGTATGTGTCATGAAGAATAAAGAAAAAAACCTTGAAGAAACTCAATAAAATGGTTTGCAATCTGAGTTTAAAAGAGCGTAAAACATAATGGAAACATTGCAAATAAATGAACTAGGTGAATTCATTTACTTTATTTGTAAAACATATTTCATAGTTTCTCTATTTTAGGATGTAGGGAATTTATTGATAGAAGTTCAAGGGAAAAAACTTGTTGTAATGAGCACATTGGGAATACATCCCAAAAAGAGAACAAGGCAAGTTCTTTAAAATTTTCGTATGAAATTCATGTATTTGAGTTATCTATAATTTTAAATGATGTGTATTGGATAGTATGTGTCGTGCAGAGGAAAGAAAAAAAACCTTGAAGAAACTCAATAAAATGGTTCTCAATCCGAGTGCAAAAGAGTGTAAAAATTGATGGAAGCATTGAAATAAATGAATTAGGTGAATTTAAAGGTAATCAACATGAAGTTTCTCTTTGAATTTTTAATAATAACACACTTATTAAAAATAGTTGCTAACATGCTTCAAACATTCTATTTCACATTTGTTGAATGTTGTGCAGGGACCGATAGTGAGGGAAGGGAAAATCATGCTAAGAAGATAAAAATTATGATGTAAATGATGATGAACTGGTCCTTAGTGCTTTAAGAGTAGTGTTGGAAATTAATGAAAAGGGGGGAATACCTTTATAAAACTATGATGGATATAGTGGAAAAATGGTATAGACATTCTTTCCACTTACAGTACAAAAATCAATCCAATGAATCAAATTATATAAAACTACAATAAAAATTTATAGAGCAATGGTCATTGAGACTTGCCAGGCTTCCAATAAAAAAAACATGCAATAACAAAAATGAATCATTTAAAAGTTATTATTCCTAAACATGTTTTTCTATAATATGTATTTTTTTTTTTTCAGTAAGAAAAAAATAGTACTTATTTTATTCAATAGTTGAATAAAAAATTACATTACCATATTGGTTCATCATTGATCTTGATGAGCCTATTTTCATCAAAATAACATATACAACCCTCAAACATGAAGTGACCAAGATCTACACAGGATACTGTCATCATATATCAAAAATAGAACCAAGACAAGAAGGAGACATCTGTCAACCAGGTACTGTCCCAAAAGATAAATTAGGGAAATACATCATAAAAATGTTAAAGGAGCCTCTGCTTAATATGTATTTATCTACTACTAAAATTACGAAATTAATGTTTTAGCTATATTTATTTTCATATCAATATAAATGTTGCTTTTTTTTACTTTTCATTTTTCAAGAAGATTATGAAAATTCTAAAGGACGAATGAGGTGATATTCAAAGCATGCCAACATAAATGTTTAAAAGTGTACAAGGATATGGTCAAAGAAATGAAAATAATTGCATCGTAGGAGGAGCCATCTCAACAACAACGTGCTTCAAATGTATGAAATCATTGATTTTTTGGATTNTTACAATCAAAAGAAAGAAAGAAGGTTGTATTAAAGGAAAACAATTAAGTAAAATAGAGAATAAATTGAGAAAAACCAATGGAATTAAATTAAACAACAAATAAGGGTTGCAGGTGGGGGGGATCTTAATCGATCCCAGAGGAACTCAACTAAGTAATTACTCGTGGGGTTTATCGAAAGCCTCTGATACTAGGCATAGGCATGTGCACTCCTACAAGGATTCAAAGTTGCCTCTTCGTCAAGAGTTAGGAAAATTATGGTGTTTGGAGACATTGTTACGATTATACAACATATACACTACAAATCTTCCCCTAAAGATAGAGCTTTGTCACAGATTTTCAAAAGAATCCGACAAGAAATGAAGGACATTCATGAGGTTTGCTTCTTTCACATATTGTGTTCTCTCAAATCGAATGCCAATAATCTTGCTAACCTAGATACAAGGATGGATGAAGGCATTTTAATAAAAAAATGATGGGGCATCAAGCTTCAACCCCATCCCCTAAATACTTATCAAATCCCATGAATTGTCAATTAATTCTCATGCATACAAATATCTCAATGGGAAGGCCATGTAGGAATGGGTTTAAGGTTCACAATAGATTGAGGGACAATGTATTTAGAACAACCCAACCTTCACACATGCTCCAGGATACTCTTGACTCTTACTATCAAAGGGTGGCTTCCTGCACTCTAAATGCATTTGGGATTGCCCTCAACCAAGATTGTGTGCGTTCAATGGTGGTATCTAGTTTCTCATCCCTCCAATTCAATGGGTACTAGACCCAATTGGTCTTCATTTTGGTTCATATGAACTAGTTAAATGGGATTCCAATCGATAATTCTTTATGTGTGTGGTTCTCAATGGTAAATTTTAAATAACTTTGTCGATCAGTTCTCCATGTCAGTTGGTCTAATTTTGAATGCATTCTCCTTGTAAGCATTAGTTATCCTCAAAAGCACTATCCTTGGTTGGTTTGTCACCCAATTCTCTATCCTCGTGAGCATTGGTGGGTAGACATTTTTTTTTGTGGGTCTGCCCTATACCACCTATAGGCCGTCACACTCCATAATGTTTGTAGTTGGTATTTTGAAACTTGGTTATGCTTTGATAGTTTGAGCAGGTCATAAGTTCCTCTGAATCCTCAAGAAACTTCCATGTTATGAAAATTGAGTTTTGTGGGTCTACCACAGGTCACCTACAACCTACCTCTCTCCCTAGTAGGATGCCATTTTGATAACTTAACTAGTACAAAGGCTTCTCTCATTCCTAAGGGCACTTCCTTATTGGGGTTTTGGCTTCTTAACTTCAATTATGGGTGTTACATCTCACCTTGCTCAAGGGGGGACTTTAGATTATAGAGTGGAAGACAACCACCCTAACTATCATCAAGAGATTCATGAGATAAGGAGGTTCAGTCGCCGATAGGAGGACCTCATCAAAGCCAACAATAACCTCCATATTTTTTATCATGAATAAGACCCACGAACTTGAGCATATGCAAGCTTATCAAAATGCAATTACAACAAGTATGCTCTAGCAGTAGAAAAAATAAATTTCAAAAGCTTAAAGAGGAATGTGTTAGGTTGAGAGCAATGGTTCAAGAGATCAGTAAAGGATTCTCCTCTGTTGCTTCGACCATTCCTTAGTGGGATCTCTTCCAACAATATGTGGTCAAGAGGAAATAGTATATCAACCCCAAGATGACTAGGAGATGGACGAGATGGAAGCAAAACCTCCCGACCAGACCCAAGATGATGCGATACACAGATTTGTCTCTTAAATGTTTTGCTATGTTTTGTAAATGCTTGTTATTTCTAGGGATCTTTGTTAGGATACACTTTACCAGCGTAACCTTATTTTGTTATGCAAAAATAGTCACTAAGTCTTATAGGATAAGATATATTAACTTGACAATAGCATAGTCTTGTTGGCATTGTTGTTGGCTCCTCATTTTGTATTATCTAATTGTTCAACTATGTTGCAACATCCTTTAATACAAACTATAAACCATTTATGTTTTTTTGCAAATAAAAATTAAACAACAAATAACTTTAACATGGCCAATTGAAGAAAGAACAAATTATGCTTCATTAAAATGAAATGAAAGAGGAGCGTTGAATTAAATGAATTTTTATTATTAATATATATTATAAAATAAATGAGAAAAAGATTTAAACCAACATCAAAGAGAGAGTAAATTAAGATAAACAAATGGAATCTTCATTAAGATTGGATACAAGAATATCAACAATAGGATGGAGATCAAATATTTTTTAGGAATCAATGTGAACCTAGTAAAAAAAACATAATATAAAAATGAATAAGAAGATTGTAGTAGAATGAAGGTAATTTATTAATAAATTTCAATCATAGGGAGGAAATAAAGATTTTGATGGAAGAAAATAATTAATAAAGAAAGAGGATAAAAGCAAGGGTGGGGCTAAGAGGAATAAAGATGATGGATGATAGATCTCCAACAATGCTTGATCTTGTAACCATCTTCTTGATTATAATTGTTAGGATGTTTTTCAATTTCTAAAGCTTCCATGATGAGGCGTGAGGAGTGATGGGGGGTTGATGTTAAAATTTTGGTTTGGTCGAAGCAAATGAGGTGTTTAGTGTCGTGGGAATGCTCAACTATAACTAATCTAGGAAGGTGATTATGTAAGTGTCAATAATATGTTCTTTGAGTAAGGTTTGGATAGGATTACAAGTTTGGCAAATGTAGGATTCGTTGCGGGAGAAAGGAATTTGGTAAACACCTTAAGAGAGAAAAGAGTTAGATTAATCTTTAGCACTTCTAAATAATTGTTTACGAGTTTGATGAGGCTTGAAAAGAGTGTTGACATTCTTCCTCTCTAATATCTTGGAGATATGATATGTGATTCCATGAATGTAAGGGAGTGAAACTAGGCCTTGGGATGGGGGATTTGAGAGGAGTTTCTTGGATTTGGAATGGAGGACATAATGGAAGGCTATGCTAATTTCGGGTTAATAATAATTGTTGGCAAAGAGGACATCAACATTGTGGGATATTTGTTTGCTAAGATGTCGAGGATCAAAGATTCAAATGGCTTTGGAAACTAGGGTTTTGAGAATGATGAATTTTTTAGGATGGTGTTCATGGGATTGGGCATGAAGGTACCTATTAGTATGAGTTTTTTTTACAATAAACAACTTGGTGGGAAATGGATCCATCTGATTGATGGGTTACTAGGGCATCTAGGAAAGGGACCGAGTTATCAATTTCGGCTTCCATGGTAAATTGAATGTGAGGAGAAATGCTACCAAGGTGCTCTTAAAATGAATAAAGGGAAGACTAGCCATGCACTACAAGGGAAACACCTCCTAGGGGACGTTGTAGAGAAGGTTTTTAATGTTACAAGATTGTAAAAACTTGTCAAAGAAACATCCGCTACAACCTCGTTATTGGTAGCGGTGGTTTTGTGGAGGCTATAACGGATATTTAGTAGAACTAAAAAATTATGGGTAGTCGGAGGTTATATCGGAGATTTTTATTTTTTAGTGCTCTATAATATAAATGTGCATTGATGCATTTTCTTAGTCATAGAAGCACAAGTGCTCTAACGCCATTTTTGCACCGGTGGACCAATTTCTAAAATATAAGCACCTGCGCGCCTATTTCCAAATGATATAAGCGTTGATGCGCCTATTTCTAAAGAGAAGCACCGGTGCGCCTATTTATAAAGAGAAGCATCTGTGCACCGATTTCTAAACAAAATCACCAGTGTACATACTTATAAAGAGAAGCATCTGTGCACCGATTTCTAAACAAAATCACCAGTGTACATACTTATAAAGAGAAGCACTATTGCCAATTTATGAAGAGAAGCACCATTGCACCAATTTATGAAGAGAAGCACCGATGTGCATATTCCTTAAAAAAACACCGATGCACCCATACCTAAAATATGAAAACCGGTGCACCCACACAAATGCGAAGCACCTATGTTAGTGCTCTAGGATCAATGAGGAGCATTGGTGCACCCAAACCAAAGTGAAGAATTGATGTCAATGAAGATTAAAAGGAGCATCGATGCCATAATGATCAAATATAACACTGGTTATGTCAAATAAAAACTCAATTATTTATTATGAAAACAATATTTGTAATTAATAATTTATTAATATTTTTAGTCATTTTTACAATTAATGTGTTTTGCATATAATAATTTTCATGTATGCTTAACTTATTAGATTTGAACTCACCAGGGTTCGATGAAAAATATTTCTTCAAGTCGTTTAGAGGACGTATTGGCAACTTAAAAAAATGTTCATTGGAACCTTTTTGCCTTTTGTTTTGTTTTGAAGTGAGACAATAAAGTCATGTTTTATGATGTTTATAGAGTTGCAGCTCTAAATATTTATTATGCTTCTCATAACTTGTACGAAGTTGATAAAGTTTTTATGTCAAGGTTTATGACTATGCTAGAAGCACCCTTGGAATGTACTTTGGATTTCATTTCGAATAATAAAGTACAATTTTTTTCTTGGAAAAAAATATTTTTCATATTTGCTTAATATTTATGATTTGAATTTAATCAATAATTATACGATTATTAAATTATAGGATACCATAAATTTTATTTTAAATATTTCAAGTATTATTTCTTATCATTTTTTATTAATAAATCTCTGGTTTACATTTAAAAAAAAAGAAAATACTTGCATAATATTTAAAAGATCATAATTTGGATTATTTCAAAGAAAAAAAAATATTTGGAAGCACATGAAATAGGACATTAGAAATAAAAAAAGGAATACTATTATGAAAATGTACACTAAATAATATTGAAATGTTAAGCATTGTTATATACTAATGGTAGTGAACCACCCATACAAAATCATGGTGAGTGTCAAACCACTCAAGCCACTTAATAAGTGGATTTATTGTAATTAAAAAACCACTCAATTGTTACATGGAAAATGTTTGATGGAAATTCTCCAAAACCAATCATCCACTAGAAGTAATATGCCCAAAGTGGTGAATTGTTGCCCCGGACAGAGGAAGAGCACTAGTAGTTTTGGTGCTCCAACAAAAGAATGGAGTTTTGGTGTTATTAGACAAAAGGGTAGCACTAGTGCTCCAATAACACTAAGAATAACACCATTTAGGTCGAAGAAACTAATGAACTTTTGCATACAAGGAGGTGAAAACCATTTTGGACATGCACCCATGTTGCAAAAAAGTGTGCCCATTTCTTGGTCGATCTTGCCCCTGATTCATTTTCTATCCATATTCCTTGATATAAAATCTTAAAACAAGTCCACAATTAACCTGCAAATAAAAATAAACCCCTCAAATGAATTAAAAATAAAAAATAAAAAACAACTAAGAAATAAAGAACAATATTGTGAAATCGAAAATAACATGAAGAAAATCACTAATGGGGATATGCAACCATGATGCACAAAAACATACTCATTTCATGATTGAACTTGCCTCTCATTCCCTAGCCATTTATGTCGATGTAAAACCCTAAAACAAATCCAAATTAACTTACAAAATAGAGACAAAACCATCAAACTTGCAAAAAAATGGTAAAGCTAACTAAAAAATTAGGAACAATAGTGATGAATGGACTAAAATAGAAATAATATCAATAAGAAATAAAATAATGAAGAAGGGAAAAAATGGCTACTTGGCTACAATAATATTTTTATTTCCTTGCATTCATAACTATTTGAATTGCAATCTCATGTAGAGACACTTCATTTTCCTCTTCTCTCATGTGAAATAAAGAAATGAAACAAACCCTCACTTTTTACTCTTTTTAAGAGTCATCTTTAGGTTTCCCCCACTTCTTTAATAATTAAAAAAATGTGAATTATTGTTTGGTGCTTCGGCACATTATGCGAACCGGTGCTTCAAAACCTCAAAAAAGAGCACCGATGTGTATATATCTAAAAATGAGCACCAGTGTGCCCATACCTAAAGATGAGCAATTGTGCATCAATATCAAATAGGAACACTGATGTTTTTAGGGGATATTGGCTATCTGGTTCTCATTGGTATTAAAGCACCAGTGCATCTAGACCAATTTGGAGCACTAGTGAATCTTGGCCAAAATGAAGCACCGATGTATTTTTGACATGTTTCTCCAGTGTGCTTGTAGACATGAATCACCCATACATTTGATACCAAAACGCACTGGTGTGCCATAATGATTTACGCGCATCGAAAAAAATCCGCTAAAACCTCTAATTGCTCTCCTTTTCTAACAACCTCCGCTATAAACGAAGAAGGGAGAATTTTTTTGGAGAGGTTTCATAAAATCCTCTATTAGAAGTTGTTTTCCTTGCATTGTCCAAAGTTGTAAAATATTAAATTGCTCATTAAATATATGGATAATTAAATATTACAATGAATAAATGTGTAATTTAATGGTATAACACATTAATAAAATCATTATATCCAAACATAATAATTAAAATTCAATTATCAATATTTTTATAAAAAGTATTTGATTTTTTTATGATTAATTAAAATTAAAAAAATCAATTAAAATAAGACATATTGGTCCATTGTATTTTTTGAACTCAGTAAATGTTGTGGGGCATACATGAATTGTTAATGATGTGATTCCTTTTATGTTGTGAGAAGTTATGCATTGGTTCTTTTTATCCAAGAAACCACATTGGTGCATCTCCTTGTCATCAATGCACTGATATCATAGCGTTAAAGTAAGAATCAACACCAATGCTTTATATATAACATTTGTACTAGTGCTATTATATACATAAGTGCATTTAAGTCCATAGAAACCAACAATCCAATGGCTTTTATTGTCATTGTTAAATTTATAGGACATAGTACGGGTGTTGAGGGTAATACAAGCATTGGTGCATATTTATGAACTATATGCACTTGTGTGGTTAACAAGGATAATAAGCACCAACGCTTTATAACATAAAATACACATGGGAGCTTTATATAAATGGAAAGCAACGATGCATGTATGTTTAAAACACACTAGTCCATGTATTTGTAAGATGCACTCATGGATACAATTTAAATTTTATGCATCGGTGCACACATGTCTAATAAGCATTAGCGTATCAGTAACTAAAAATTTGTAGTAAGGAGTAGGAGTGATGGTTGGAGTATCTATGATTGTCATCATTGTTAGTTGATTTTTTGGTCCATCTACCTACGGCTCTTCATCAAGACTAGAAAGTCCTGATGAAAAGCTACAGGTAGACAACTCAAAACATCAACTAACAACAATGACAATCACACATACTCCAACCATCACTCAAGCACTAGTGTGTTCATATTATTTAGGCACATCATAAAAAAAACCTCTGCTATAACCTCCATGCACCCATTTTTAAAAATTTATAATGAACATATGTTACATGAAACCGTCAATTACCAAGATCGATGTTTTAGTAGAGGTTTTGTTTTGAAATGTTTGCCAAATCTTGTCACACTAAAATATTCTG
>NWUY0300015830.1:25199-38480 GCA_004151065.3 Larix sibirica | reverse complement strand
ACCTTGTTCATGTGTTTCAACGTCCTACTCATACTGAGAATGAATATGATGAGGATGGTGTTGGGAACCCAAATATTCCTGTCTTAAATATTTGTGGAAACAACTGTGAAACGGTTCATTGTGTTCACTACAGAGTTGCACGAGATGGATTGGATATCAGTGAAACCATAAGCAAGAAAATGGGTACGTTGTTGGATGTCGAAATTCTCTGCAAGTTCATCGGTGATCGAACTGGAATGCATGATGCACAATTTTGAACACTCAAACCAGAAACTCATGTATTTCCGTAACACACAACAACTATGTATTACATGCTTGAGTGGATTTGTAACACCTCATATTTTTATTTGCTATCTAAACAACATTAATACCTCTCTTCTATTTCTTTGCTTATTATTTGTTGGGCTCAACTGGACTAAGAAAACTATATGTGTGGATTCATGAACCTACTTATATGAGGTAGTTACATTTTGAGTTTATCATTTATCTTATTAATGATGACCCTTGTGTGTTTGAATAATTCCAAGCTTCTTTATACGCTTAATATATGGATTGTGTTTGTCTTGCATTACTAAGATGTGTATCCAAAATTCTAGTAATAGCCAGAGCCAAAGCCTATCACAATCTCATTCACCTGTGGCATTTTAACTCTATTGTATTTTTTCATGTAACTTTGTTGGGAAAGATACTTATTTGCAGATGATATCATTCATGTTGCAATTGAGATCTCTTCATTTACTCTGGCGTTTCAAGGAAAGTCTAATTGGAGTGCATCTCCAACTTCAAGTTATTATTAATTCAAAGTTATAATGGTCTATAGTGTTGAAACCTTGTAATGTTAGAATCAATCAACTGCTCTGGATGGAAAACCCTAGCACACTACGACGCTCTGTGTGATCCCCAGCGTTTTCCTTAGGGATCCTCTTGAGCCGTATCCATGGATCTTCCATTGGTCCCCTCTCCTGAGGAACACAACTGTCCCCTAGACACAGCCTTCCGATCCTTGGTTGCTTCCACCCCCCCCCTCCCCCTTTTCAATCTGACCAATCGGAGGCAAGTTTTATTAAATGAGCGGCTTCCCCCCGTATCCATATCCTGTCAACAGCTTTGAATTTGAAATCCCTAGATCTAAGTGAATGCGGTTTGATCAAACAATTTACTAGAATCTGGCCATCACCAAAGTCGATGGACACCTAGGTTAACAAAAACTGGATGCCATTAATCTCTGGAGGTTTACAACATTGCTTCTACGGTAAGGGTTATTTTATTTTTCTGTTTGAAAACAAANNTCAACGTCCTACTCATACCGAGAATGAAAATGATGAGGATGGTGTTGGGAACCCAAAGGTTCCTGTCTTAAATATTTGTGGAAACATGTCTTAAATATTTGTGGAAACAACTGTGAAACGGTTCATTGTGTTCACTATAGAGTCGCACGAGATGGATTGGATATCAGCGAAACCATAAGCATGAAAATGGGCACGTTGTTGGATGTCGAAATTCTCCGCAAGTTCATCGGTGATCGAACCGGATTACATGCAGCGGGTCATAACTTAGACACCGTTAACCGTTAACAATGTACTGTATTTTTGTGCTCTGCATATTTTGATATTGAAACCTGAGTTCGATTTCGTTATTGTTTATCACCATACATTCTTCTATTTATTTTTAATTTACTCAAATGAATTATTTAGACGGAGTCAATTCTCCAGGCGATTAGTGTTAAAATATAATATCACACAGATATGGAAGTTATTATAAATCAAATGCCAAAAGCAATGACGGCAAGTCAAGCAAAATAGTAGCAGAAAACTTCATGCCTAGATCATATTGCACTTTAACCATGAGCCTTAAGGATATATATATCTTTTGCTTATCATCATGCAATTTATGTTTGATTTGTCACATCTCCTCTCATGATACATGGTGAAGTAATGTTTTATTTATCATTACACGCAATGATGTCCACTTAGTATATGTTAGTTTCATTGGGTTTCATGATGGAAAACAAAAATACAACCATTAAAATGAATTTTCTGGCGTTTCAAGGAAAGTCTAATTGGAGTGCATCTCCAACTTCAAGTTATTATTAATTCAAAGTTATAATGGTCTATAGTGTTGAAACCTTGTAATGTTAGAATCAATCAACTGCTCTGGATGGAAAACCCTAGCACACTACGACGCTCTGTGTGATCCCCAGCGTTTTCCTTAGGGATCCTCTTGAGCCGTATCCATGGATCTTCCATTGGTCCCCTCTCCTGAGGAACACAACTGTCCCCTAGACACAGCCTTCCGATCCTTGGTTGCTTCCACCCCCCCCCTCCCCCTTTTCAATCTGACCAATCGGAGGCAAGTTTTATTAAATGAGCGGCTTCCCCCCGTATCCATATCCTGTCAACAGCTTTGAATTTGAAATCCCTAGATCTAAGTGAATGCGGTTTGATCAAACAATTTACTAGAATCTGGCCATCACCAAAGTCGATGGACACCTAGGTTAACAAAAACTGGATGCCATTAATCTCTGGAGGTTTACAACATTGCTTCTACGGTAAGGGTTATTTTATTTTTCTGTTTGAAAACAAAGCTGATAAGGATCTTATTTTTGAAAGCAGCCCATACTTCATGGGACCTGGCGGCCTCTATCTAAACCATTGGAGCCTCTCCTTTGACCCTGAAAAAGATGTTCCGTCTGCTCTCCCTGTTTGGGTTTGCCTACCTCACTTGCCTCTGCATTGTTGGGATCACGATACCCTGCAAGCCATTGGAAATTCTCTTGGAAAATACATTGATAAAGCGGAGCCAAAGGGACCCCTCTTTGCTTGTGCTAGAATTTGTGCTGAGGTAGATTTGGAGAAAGGTCTACCGGAGGAAGTAAATCTGCAAATGGATTGATGGGAACATATGCAGAAAGTGGACTATGAACGATTGCCCTTTAAATGCAAAAATGTCATGAATATGGTCACCTCGTCAAAAACTGCCCCCAGAATGTCCAAGAAAGCACGGAGCAAACCCAGGAGGAAGGATGGCAGCATGTTAAAAAGGAGAAAAAAACCATGGCATCTCCTCAACCCTCTAAAAGCGCCCAACCCCTCCCCGTCAAAGGAACAACATCAAAAGCCAAGGAGGCCACAAATTCAATAGCTTTCAAGACCTGCAGAGTGAAGAAGGAGAAATTGCTATCTTGGAGGAAAGCCCAGTGGAACCAAATAGGGAAGAAATTATAACCCTCTCTATTCTTGAAAAAGAGACGATTGGTGAAAACTATGGTGGATCTACCACCCCAGGTGGTTCGTGGGATGATAAGGTAAAAAGCAAGTTCGTGCCATCGTCCTCATCCCTTGATATCTCCTCTGACTCTCACGAGGATGGGGATTTGGTGCAACCCCCAAATACCAGAGGCAGGAAATATCTAAGGTATCATAGAGAAGTCGAGGCTAAAAGAGAAATTGAATTGGGGAGAAAAAAAAGTCTAGAAGATATGAATTTACTTCAACATCCAAAAATTCAAAATGGAGCGAAGGATGGTAAGTCCCGAGCAGGACCTGCCCCAGCTAAGAAGTAATGCTAGTAGTCTCTTGGAACTGCAGGGGTCTCGGTGGGATGAATAAAGTGGAAGTGATTCAAAATATGTTAAAAACTAAAAAGCTGGATCTCGTGTTACTCCAAGAGACTAAAATGTAGAGCACTCAGACCTTAGCTATCTCAAGTTAATTTTGGAAATAAATTCAAGGAAATGCTATCAGTGCCCGCGAAGCCTTGGGGGGTATAGCTACCTTGGTCTCCTCAAAATACTCCATTCTCTCTTCCATTGAAAATAGTCATTGGCTATTCACTTAAATAAAAGAAAAAGACAACAATAGCTCCATATATGTTTGCAATGTATATGGGCCCATTTATCACAAGGATAAAATCAAATTCTGGGAATATCTCAGCAACCTCAAAGATAGCATGCATGGATAAAAACTCATAATTGCTGGAGATTTCAATGTCACTAAGTCTCAGCAGGAAAAGCGTGGTGGAAGCGTCATTCGTGACCTCTTTGGGGAAAAGCTGGAGGACCTCCTCGTTGACCTGGATCTTCTGGACATTCCCTTAAAAAATGCAAAGTACACTTGGAGCAATGGGAGATGCGGTGTTGGACACATTGCGGCTAGACTGGATCATTTTTTTGGCATGTTCCTCCTTCTTTCAATCCAATCTCTTAATCATCTCTTACTCCATCCCTTGTGCCACCTCTGATCATAAACCGATTTCTCTCTCCATTTCCCCTCTGGAAAGCCTTGGACCAATACCCTTCTATTTCAACCCCCTTTGGGTCCAAACCCCCGGCTTCTTTGACATTGTCTCTCATGCCTAGAGCTCAAGCTTCTCTGGTTCACCTAGTTTCATTTGGGAGTCCAAAATTAGAGCTGTTAAATACACACTAAAAATTTGGGCCATGACCTCTTACAAAAACCCCTGCAGCTCCATACTCTCTCTTCAGTCCAAGATTACCAATTTGCATCAAAGAATGGGGACGGAGGAAGTCACGATATCCTTACTTAGCAAAGAAAAATCTCTAGAATTGGAAATACTCAGGGCAGCCAAACAAGAATAAGAAACCTGGAGAATCAAATCTAGGCAGCTTTGGTTAAAAGGGGGTGACAGCAACACTAAGTATTTTCACAATTAGGCCAAAGCCCATCGTATTCAGAATGCAATCAGGGAACTAAAAAATAGCAATGGAGAAAGGATCAGTAGGAAAGAGAACCTTAAACTTCTCGCTCACAACCACTTCAAGGAGCTCTTTTTGGATAGTGGAGAAACTGAACCGGCGGCTCAAGTGGATCTCTTAGAGGGGATTCCCAATCTAGTCTCAGACAGTGCAAATAGAGAACTCGCCAAACCAATCTTGGAGCATGCAATCGAGAAAGCCATCTGGTCTCTTCAAAATGACAAGGCTCCAGGCCCCGATGGTTTTACAATCAACTTCTATCGGGAAGCCTGGGAGATAATCAAAGAAGATCTGAAATGCATGCTAAATTGGACCAGGAAAAAAGATAAAATCGGAGGAGCCACCAACTCCTCTTTTCTTTCCTTAATCTGCAAAGAGAAAGCTCCTTGCTCCATGAGTCGCTTTAGGCCAATGTCTCTTTGTAACACCTCCTACAAAATCCTATCCAAAATTCTTGCCACCGGAATAAAAAAAATCATGGGGAAACTCATTTCTGACTCCCAAGGGGGATTCATTGCGGGTCGCCAAATCTTGGATAACATTATTATTGTTCAGGAAGCTATCCACTCCATTATGGAAAAAAATCATCAAGGCATGGCCATTAAGCTAGACATGGAAAATGCATTTGACAAGGTAAATCATAGCTTCCTTTTTTCCATCATGGAAAAATTTGGCTTCTCTAAACTTTTTGTGAGGTGGATAAAAGCATGTATCAATACCCCCTGGATTGCCCCCCTTGTCAATGGCAGACCTTCCAATTTCTTCCTCGCCACTAGAGGTTTGTGACAAGGCTACCCTCTGTCCCCTTTCCTCTATCTCTTAGTTGCTGAATCTTTGAGTAGGAAGCTCCACTCCATACAAGCCTCTGGAGATCTAAAAGGAATCAAAATTGTAAGAGGAGTCAGACCTGTCAATCACTCCCAGCTTGCTGATCTGATACAATTTTTCTTGGAGGCACCTCTGCCATTATCCTAGCCAAGTTCAACCTTGCTCTCATGACTTTCCTCAAGGCCTCGGATGGCAAAGTGAATTTTGAAAACTCCAAAATATACAACTGGAATTTCCCTCATGGGACTCACAATAATTGCTAGAACGTTTGGGTTAGAATGAATAAGAGAATGGAACTCCTTTACCTATCTTGGTGTTCCAATTTTCAAAGGCAAGAAAAGAGTGGCTCATTGGCAAGGGCTAATCGTCAAAATTAAAGATAAAATCAGTACCTAGGGCTCTCGCTGGTTAAATCCTGTTGGAAAACTAGTGCTCACCAACTCCATCCTCTCATCCTATCCTCTCTATGCTTGCTCCATCTCCCTTCCCCCCAAAACTGTGATGTTATAAATCTCTAAAGCCCTCCGTTCCTTCCTTTGGCAGGGTGGGAAAACCAATGGGATGAAAAAATTCCATCTAATTAGTTGGGATATGGTGTGCAGACCTAAAGCTTATGGAGGGGCTAGGATCAAAGACCCTTCTTCAATGAATCTAGCCCTTGGTTCCAAAATCCTTTGGAGGATCATCTTTGGGAAGAAAGCATGGTGGAAGGAGATCATCTATAAAAAATACATGCAGGGTAGTAGTAGAAGAAGATGTGTGGAAAATATAGATCATGAGAAGAAAAGAACGTCTATATGGAATCTCTGCAAGAGATCATCCTTCATCATCCAAAATAAACTCTCTTGGGTCCCAGGAAATGGTAAGAAAATTCAAATTGGGAAAGACAATTATGGCATCTTCCCTCCCAATTCTCGCCTTGCATTCCGGGATTTGAGATGCTGGATGGAGCATGCATAAATTTATACCCTCTATGATATATCCATATGGTCTCCTCCAGAAAAATGGTTGGGATGGCACAAGCTCGACCTCCCTAATCATCTCCAGCATGACTATAATGCTCTCCTCTCCTGGTTTCATGGCGTGATCCCCATCCATCTTTCTATGAAGGACAAGCACAGTTGGGGGAAAGGTGGCTACTATACTGTAAAGGAAGGCTATAATTATTTGGATGCTCTAAACAACAGAAGCAATAAATACAACAAATGGAATAGAGTGTGGGACAAAGACGGGATCCCTAAAGTGAATGTTTTCAATTGGGATCTTGCTTATAGAAAGATCCTCACTGCGGAAAATATTAAGAGAAGGGGAATTAAAGGTCCGGCTAGATGCATCTTCTGTAAAAATGTAGAGGAGACAATCGATCATCCTTTTATGGAATGTAAGTTCTCCTAGAATGTGTGGCACAGAGCCTTTCAAGAAATCCACCCAAACCTCATCCTCCCCACATCCTAGAACGATCTCTTTGCAAATTGGCACTTATACTATCCCAACTCTTTCTCCAGAAAGTCAAACTTCAAAAGAGCCTGGATCGCCTTCCAAAAATTCCTCTGTTGGAAACTTTGGACTGCCAAGAATCATGAAATCTTTGAAGATATCAGAGAAATCCCTTGAAAAATTGTTTCCTCTGCCAAATCCTTGTGGATTGACTCCCTCCTCACTAGAAGCATGAAAAATATTTCCAATGAACCTTTAAGTGTTGAAGAAAAAATCTGGGTGGTTGACCTGTTGATTCCCCTTATATCCTCTCTTTCACCCCCTCTAAAGATTAACAAACCTCAGAACTAACACATCGGAATGGATCCTAAAGATCTCCAAATTTGGTTTCGAATGCTTGGCAGTCANNGGCTCCCTATAGTGAATTTTTTCAATTGGGCTCTTGCTCACGGAAAGATCCTCACTGCAGAAAATCTTAAAAGAAGGGGAATTGAAGGCCCAGCTAGATGCATCTTCTGTAAAAATGTGGAGGAGACAATCGATCATCTTTTTCTGGAATGTAAGTTCTCCCAGGAAGTGTGGCACAAAGCATTTCAAGACATCCACCCAAACCTCATCCTCCCCACCAACTGGAACGATCTCTTTGCAAATTGGCACTTATACTACCCCAACTCTTTCTCCAGAAAGTCGAACTTCAAAAGATCCTGGATCGCCTTCCCAAAATTCCTTCGTTGGAAACTTTGGATTGCCAAGAATCATGAAATCTTCGAATATATGAGAGCAATCCCTAGAAAAATTGTTTCCTCTGCCAAAGCCCTGTGGATTGACTCCCTCCTCACTAGAAGCATGAAAAATATTTTCAATGAGCCTTTAAGCATTGAAGAAAAAATCTGGGTGGCCTACCTATTGATTCCCCCTATATCCTCTCTTTCCCCCCCTCTCAAGATTAACAAACCTCAGAACTGGCACATCAAAATAGATCCTAAATATCTCCAAATTTGGTTTCGAATGCTTGGCAGTCACATCCTCTTTTTCGATGGTGCCTCTAAAGGCAATCCTTGGTTGGTAGGTGCGAGGGGAGTCCTTATGGATTCTGACGGAAGCAAATTGAAAGACTATGCTTGGGGAATTGGTAGGAAAACTAATAATGAAGCAGAATGGCTTGCCGTGATAAAAGGTATGGATGTTGCGAGAAGAAATGATGTCAAGGATCTCGTGGTCTTTGGAGATTCTATCCTGGTGATAAGGGAAGCCAGGGATTTAGTTAAACACTGTCGAAAACTAGCCTCCTCGATGCATCATCACTTCACTTTCTTGTCCAAGGAATTTCATTCCATATCCTTCCTTCACATCCTAAGGAATAACAATCAAAACGTCGACAATTTGGCTAACATTGGCACAGGTTTGAATTGTGGACTTGCTATTATCAATGATCTCCTAATTGGGGATGTTTGGGTGCCTTAAGTCTCTTGTCTCCCTTAATCCTATGATCCTCCACCCTTATTTATCCAACCCCATCCTATCGTAGACCTCATTACCTCCCAAATATTCACAGGATCCCCTCGCTCCTACCATAGTTCCCCTCACCTGAACTAGCGACCACCCCTAGTAGGCACCACCTATCTCGCATGTGGAAGATCAATGCAAATGTTCCCCAAGGAAGTGTTAGGTTATTTCATGCAGGGTGGTGGAGCTCTCTGCATCCCACGAACTCCTCTGAGAAATATCTCTTCAATCATTGCTGCTCCTCTCGATGATTTTCCTTTCCACAAAATCCATGAAAGCCTATTTATTAGGCCAAACATGGAGGAAAGCAATCAGTGCCCTCCTGCTCTGCACTGTAGAAAATGTAGGAAGAACGATCCGAGGCAACCTGGGGCTGGAAATGGTGGCATGAAATGTTACCTCTCGGATATCTTTCAAGGAAATTGTGGCAATGAAATGGGAGGTGTTCCAAACTTGGCTTGCAACAATCACTCCAAAGGGGCCGATTCTGGTAGCGACAGAAGATGGGTGCCCCTTGATGTTGGTCAAGTCCAGGGAAACAGGGGACCTATGCAATATTTTGGCTGTGGATTTGACCCTGGAAATAGGAACTGGAAACTCCTCTGGACTCCAGACTATGGGTTCCTTTCGACCCCCTGTGAAATTGGTCATGGCGCTCCTCAATAGTTGTTTTGTGGTAGTCCGGGTGATTTGGGAAACAAGAATTGGAAGCATGCTGCGGGCGACAATGGGAGTCCGGTCAATCTGGAATATCCTCGAGGGTAGGGAAGCCCCTCCTCGGAACTCCACTTGTAGTTGTTGGACATGGAATCCCAATTCTGCTGGCTCAGGGGAGATCTCTTGGTTATGAAAAAATTAATTTCACATCTTGCTAACTTCGTTCAAATCTCCAATTCAGAAGTCCGGACTAGTACTGGTAATATGAAGGATTATTTTGAAAAGTTGATGGAAAAGTATGATATGTTCTAGAGTTTCCTCATAATTGTGGAAGCCAAAGTGGATTGCGTTAGGACCAATAGTGGAAGCAACTCCTTGTCATTCTGAATGTCGAAGATGAAAACCCAGGTGCAGCTTTAGGCAGCAAGGAAAAAAAACGTTCGAAATCATCATGTCAATTGAATTTCTCTCTCCCTCCTCTTCACTATGTTTGGGAAGCTCTCTTTTGGTCTGGTTATTGCAATACTTGTTATATGTATTACTTCTGTTGTCTTCTATTAGGGAAGTTCATAAATATTTTTAGTTGTAACAGGTATAATGCCAATTTTGAAAATCAGAGGCTGGTATGTGAAGAGCCTGTCTCGGCAGCTCTGGTTTTTTGGGATCAGCCTCCCTTGCTCTATGTATTCTATTCTACTTTTTTAATATAAAGCTTGTTATTTGTTTGTGTAAAAAGAAAAGTGTTGAAACCTTGTAGAATTATTTTTATTTGAAAGAGATCCTTCAAAATTTGATGTTATGAGTAGGGTTATCTCATAATTTATTAATGCAATGGAGGTCTTTGATTACTAGTATTATGTTAAATGGTTTTATTTGTGTACATCCCATCCATTTGGAAAAAACTTCTGGTATGTTTCCTATTATGAGGGTACAATGGATTTCCTAAACAGGGAAAAATGACCATGACATTTTTTAGTTTGTAATTTTTTCATTCTTAGTTTTGCACTAATTAACTTGAATGGTTTTAGGCAGAAGTAAGAGTGGCTCTTCCATGCCTTCATATTTGTTTAAATCACTTTTAACAATTTTTCGAGAGTGCTTCTTCCAGAATCATGTTACTTGTGACATTAACAATATGTTTTGAAAAACTAATGGAACTAGTTGTTTACTTTCCTCGTGTTAGACATGGCAGTTCAAGAGTATTTACTTAAAACCATTTTTTTTATTGTTAGATTTTACAGTTCCATTTGTTTTTGAAGTGTGCTGATCTGAAGTGTTCACTTTGAACCTTGCAGATATTAGAATTCATAAAAATTCATATGCATGATTGTATGTCCACTAGCAATTGTCATATGCTTGAAATGAAGGACAACCGAATGGCCTTTTTTGTGTTTAGAATCTATTGTACTTTGAGACTTGGTACTAAGAATAGAAATTTTGACGAAGATTTCCGAGAGTTTTTGATTTCTATTCTACTTTTTGAATGAATGGTAGTGGGAGAGGTTTTGGTTACATATTTTTTAAGTAGTTATCAGGGTTTTCCTTCAAATTGAAGATTTAAAATATTTGGCAATTTTTTTTTAATATATTTTTAAAGTTTCTAAAGTATTTTATATATTTTTATAGAAAATGATGGTAATTGTTAAAATTAAATTGATTTCTATCTAGATAAGTTGGGGCCAAATATTCTTTTTGAAATGTATAATTTTTTTTTAAATAAACTAAATTAAGTAGATGGTGTATATTACCCTTCAAAATTGTCTCATTATCCGATATTAGAAATTGTGTATCTCAATAAACTGAGAAATTGTTTAATATTTGAAGTTTGAGGAATCTAAATTGTTTTAACCCTTTGTTTTGTATTTTTATGTACCCAAGTGTTAGTGTTATCACATATATGAGTGATGATCTGATGGTTTTCCATATTCAGCTTTGTTAAATAAGGAGCTAATTGTTTTGTAGATTTACGTATTATTTTTGCCACAACATGAAGTGTTATCACATATATGAGTGATGGTTTAATGGTTTTCCATATAAAACCTTGTTATTCCTTCTATACGAGAATCATTTAGTTATAAATAAGTTTGAGTTTTATATTAATATTAAAAACATTATAATGTATTTTAAAGTTTTGTAATATTTAAATATTAAACTTAATATTTTGAAAATATAAATTATTTTGNCATCATTCAGAAATTCATTCTGTGTTTTATACTGTTGCAAGGATTTTTTGAGAACTTCATTCTTAGAATTTGGCTGGATTATCTCCTGATGTACTGGATCCCCAACTGAGCTTGATGGAGTTTCCAATATTTTAATCAGAAGTTCCTCTTGAGCTTTGTAATCCTTCCCTAATCCTTTTTCATCTGTCTCTTTAGTTGGAACCTCCAAATGGGGAAGTTTTAAGCTTGATTCATGTTCAAAACTTTGAATTGCTTCTTCCCCAAAAACTTCATGACATTTTTCCAAAGGCCCTGTTAAATCTTGGTAACTCTGTTTTGTATCTACAGAAGATTCTTGTAAGTTCAATACTTCCATTTTATCCTTCATTTCCTCATCACTATAAGAATCTTGGATTTCAGTTACCTTTACCTCGTTCAACTTAGTATTTAGAGTCTTTTTCATGTTCAATCTAATCTTGTTAGATGCTCTAGTCTTAGGTCTCCATTTCGGTGCTTCATGTTCAACCGAAATCTAGATATCAATATCATTTTTGGGAGAAGGAAAGTATGCTTCTTCCACTAATGTCTCCTTAGCAACGGAAGGAGTATCGGGGTCATGAAAAATCTCTTCATCATATGAGGCCGCCAAGGGTTCTTCTTTTGACATTTTTCTATGTTCTGCATCATTCACTTTTGCAGATTCCTTCTGTACACCACACTCTTTTGCTTGATGTATCTCTTCAATTATATCCCTTTTAAGCTTGTTTGTGATGCTATCTTGCCTTTTGGGAAAATATTTTCTTCCAGTTATGCTTGTACTAACAGGGCTTTCAGTTTCTTCCCGGTTCATATCTTTCTCTGACTCAAAGCTTGACTAGAACAAAAACCGCTGCCAACTACAAATTTTCTTCTCTAGCACTGTTAAAATTATAAGTTTAACCAATCTATGATGGAAAGCAAACTAATTCGTGTGATCCACATGACCTCTCACCCTGTTAGATATTTTCAAAAGACTTTTTAATAGATAGAAGGGTAGATTCATATTTAATTGGCCATTCAAATGTAATAGAAACCTGACATGGTATTTGTAAATTTTGGCGAACCTCCCTTCGCAGGTAATGTAATGTTACTGTTCCTATGACCTCTTGCCATTCAGGTTTCACATTGTTAATATGAATTCCTTTGTTCCAGTCAAGGGGTTTAGAGCTGGGAAATAAATAAAAACCTGAATCGAATTCAAATGGACTTTTCTTGAACCGGCGTTCTCCATCACTAACTACACCAATGACCTCGTATATCAATTCCTCGGTTAATTCAAACTCTAGGGTTTGAAAACTAACCAAAGAGTTCAAACAATCATGAGAAAATGACCGAGTGACCTCCTTATTGTAGCCTGTAATTATTTCAAAGAATATGAACCAACTGATCTTCTTGAAAACCTCTGCACATTCAGGAAAATCATTAGCCCATTCTATGTTTGTTGGCTCAAATCTACAGAGCATACCACTCCTTCCCATGCTTGCTATATGGGATACACGCTGCTTCACCAGTTACAAACAGAATGACAGTGAAATAGATATGAGATTAGCACATGATCTCCCCTGTTTTCAAAACATCGGTGGTGAAATCATAAACTTGACACCTATTCTGGTATGGCTGACAAATTCCTTAGGCTCTTCATTCATGAGAAGAAATGCGCCGAACTGAATGTGGGCTAACCACGTTATGTAATTATTTCATGATCCCGACAGTGCTGGTGTATGTAAAATTTGATAGTTGCGCTGCCAGAATGTGCTATTTTAATTTTTAATTATAAGATATGCACAAAAACTTTACAAAAAGGTTAGAACTAGGTTAGCTCATATTTTGAAGAACTTTTGAAATGAAATGAATTACTTATAAGACAATGTTTTACCCCAAAAATAAAACAAACTAATAAAAACCAAATAATAAAACCAACATTTATGTAATGTAATT
>NWUY0300015829.1:30688-41012 GCA_004151065.3 Larix sibirica | reverse complement strand
TGCCCTTGAGTAATCCATCCTGCTTTGCAAAGTTAAGCATTCTACTAAGAGCATCGACAATTAGAAGGAACAATAAAGGAGATAAAGGACATCCCTGCCTTATTCCCCTTGTACACTGAAAAAATGAAGAAGGTGATCCATTAATCAAGATTGCAATACTAGCCGAAGAGACACAAGACATAATCCAGTTTATGACAAGTGGGGGAACCCCAATTTGGATCAGAATCAGCCTTTAGAAATACCAATTCACCCGATCGTATGCTTTTTCCAAATCTAATTTAAGTAGCATAGCACTGAGTCTGCAGCTCTTAATGGAGTGGAGAAGTTCCTGTGATGCCCCGATGGCATCATGAATCTGTTTGTTATGTAAAAAACCAAACTGTTCTGTAGTGATATGTTCTGAGAGAGCCGATTTAATTCTTTGAGCAATAACTTTAGAAACTAACTTATAAGCCAAATTGCAAAGTGCAATAGGCCTATAATCTCCAAAGTTTTCTGGCTTACCCTTTTTAGGAATTAGCGTTACAAAGGAGGAATTTAAAGCACCCGATGTAAGCCCCTGTAGCCTTGTATATTCAACCATACGCAACAAGTCAGGTCCCATAATCTCAAAGAAGTGTATATATATCTCCACTGGCCAACCATCGGGGCCAGGACTTTTCTCACAAGCAAAAACTTTTAGAGTCTTCTCCACCTCCTCAAGGGTAACCTCATCTCCGAGAGCAGCTGCATCATCATCACTGAAAAACCGGGGGAAAAGCTCTGCAATTTTAATTTGTTCCCTTAGATCACATAAGCCCTCATCTTTATAAATATTCCCAAAATGCTTGACAACCTCCACTTTTAATGCCTCAACACCAGAGTAAATATTGCCATCAGCACCAGTTAATTCCCAAATTGTATTTTGGTTTCGACGAGCAGATGCAAAAGAATGGAAAAATTTGGTATTTTTATCTCCATACTTTATCCACAAAGCCCTGCTTTTTAACCTCCACTCCATCTCTTCCTGCAGTAGGATATCATCTCTTTTCTTTTCAAAACTCTTAATCACTTCAAACTCTTCCATTCTCAATTCACCCTCCAAATTCTCCTTTAATAACCTCTGAATCTCATCATCAAGCAAAGCCAGATCTCTTTTATCAGCTTCCTTCCTCTGCTTAATCCAAAAGATCACTACTCTTTTAAGACCCCGCATTTTATTGCAGAAGAAGTCTAAGGGATTATCTCCCACATCAACAAAAGAGTTCCAAAAAATTTTCACCAAATTGCAGAAGTCATCCTCCATCAACCAGGAATGGTTGAATTTGAAAGGTACATTGGATTTGTCCCCATAATCATCAAACTGAAACAGGATAGGCCAGTGGTCAAAAAACTTGTGCTCATGCACCCAGGAGCGATATTTATGAAATTTCTCCAGCATAGGAGCCTTAACCAAGAAACGATCAAGGCGCTTATGGACACCATCTCCACCCCCTCTACCATTACTCCAGGACAGGCATAATTTAGAAGGCTCAACATCAATAAGATCATGGACCAATAAAAACTTATTGAAAAAATCCGCCAGCGGGTCAAGTCTATCTTTTTTCCCCCAGATTTCCGATGGCGACTTTGTAAAATTTAAGTCTCCTCCGAAAATAAGTCTCTCATCATCCAAAATCCCAGACTCAGACAGGGAATCCCAAAAAGCCTGTCGATCCGAATAAGGAGCATAACAGTTGAAAACCGATAAAGAAAGGTTTAGTCCAATACAACAACCCTTCAAGAGTATCCCCCAGACAGTCCTATAGGCCTTAAAAGAAAAAAACTGTGGATTCCAAGCAACTGCCAACCCTCCTGAAAGACCCGAAGCATCCACAGCAGAAACCTCCCACAAAGGCAGAATACTTCCAATTTTTGAAACAGCATCAGTATCAGCACACATAGTTTCTTGAAAAAGAATAATGCCAGGTCTAGTAGCAATAAAAAGGTTGGATAGGGCCCTAGCCCTNACCGTCTCCTTTGGGCACGACAGACGATTAGGGCATTTGGCCTGTATGTGACCCACCTCCCGGCACAAAAAGCAGCGGAACGGTATCCTATAAAAATCCAGCATCTGAGTCCAGCAACGTTCGCCCCAAACAATTTCTATAGCAGCCGGCAAGCCCAACCTCAAATCAACTTCCACTAAAACCCTTGCATAGCGCCTATCCATGCCGAAAATTGAGTTCTTATCAACCCTAATACACTTCCCCACCATATTTGCCAATCCAGCCACAGTGTCCTCTGTCCAAATTTCAATTGGAAGACCAGGGACAATCATCCACAAATGACGAATACCCTGGCGCTCATGTATAGGGTCAAAAGCTATATGCCAACGCTTGAGATTCAGTGACCCTTCCTTAAACAACCAGGTCCCCTCGAGTATCCGCAACATATCCTCTGCCGTGGGGAAACTGAACAAAATCCACTTATTTACTAGCAAATTAATCCTCGGAGTGTTACCCACAATCGGAGACCAATTGCATTTTACCCACTCAACAATTTCCACCTTCGAGCCAAATGCATACTCCAAACGCCCCACCAAAGCTCTGTCCGCCAACATTTCGACACTCTCCAAATTTGCAGCCGCAGGAATTACAAATCTTTCCACCTTCTCACGAGCCTTGAGAGATTTTTCCCGCCGCCTGCTCTTTGCTTTGGCTCCAGACAGATTAGGGTTTCCCCCATAACCACACACAGAGGGAGAAAGTTCGGCAGAACGCTCATCAGACACAACCCCACGGAAATGAGAGTAAGGGGGTAGAACCCCACCTTCGAGAGAGTTCATAGCCCGTCCACCGGCCCAGCCGGTGAAACAAACACCTGTCCAATGCAGAATGACAAAGGGTTCCACCTCCCACCAAATGCCAGCCGTCTTAAACACCCGTACACACCAAAGGGCCAGATGACAGTGACAGCCCAATCAAAAAAGGACAAAACCATAACCGCCATATCGTCCAAAACCTGCAGACTCTGCAGGAATCCCCTGAGAAACCCTAAACAAGACCCCATCCTTACCTCCTCGTCACCTCTAATCTCCATCCTAAATCACATTTCTAAATAAATTAGAACTTTATTTCATGTTTAATAATTATAATATGTATTGATATTTAAATATTAGATAGTATATATAACAAAAGAGAATTACGTAGTAGGTGGTCTTTGAAAGTATTTTGGTATTTACTATTTATTATTAATTTTTATTTGTGTTATTCAAATAAAGATAATGTATAACTAAATTAGAACTCCACTAACCTTAACCAAAGCCAAATTAAAACCCACGGGATCAACTTATAACACTAGCAATTGGATAACTTATATGTTAATAAATTAAAGTAAGAATAATGGATAACTTATATGTTAATAAATTAAAGTAAGAATAATTTGATGAATTATTTTTATTAGCTATAATAAATTCATTCAATTAATTTTTAAGACGGTCTTATGCTACATCTTGTGTGTCTTATTCACAATCATCAAAATAGTGTTAGGTTTGTATCTCTAGAACTTTATACTCTAATGTAAATAAATATTTATGTTCTCTTTTTTTTTAAGAAGAAAAAATTGTATTCTTGTTATTCAACTGAATCAAAAGGTGCATACATCTTTCATAGGATTCTTCAAAAAAATGCTAGGATCCAAAAAAGACAGTGACACCAAGTTCAACAACTATTAAAAACATTAGAGATATCAAAACAAAACCCCAGAAAAACAAAAAAGCATGGCCTTAACGAAAGTTCTCAGAAATTAACTACACCAACAACTAGTCAAAGAAGAAGATAGATTCATCAGATTCCAGTGCAACCTCGATAGATTCTTCCCAAAATAGAAATCCTTCCCTAGTCTTCAATGCCTCCTTGGATAAGCGATCATCAATAACATTATGTTCTATGTATATGTGAGAGATTTCCCAATTCTTGAAAGATTCCAATAATTCTTGAGTCCTCAAACACCAATGTTGAAGATCCATGACCTACATATCAGAAATTTGATTGGCCCAATTCACAATAGTTGAAGAATATCCAAAAATATTGATTGACTCAATACCCACAGAAGTATCAAATTTTATCAGACACCAAAGAGAAAGTAATTATGCCTTTGTATTTGTACCAGTTCCAATGTTTAGTTTAATCATGAAACTATGATCAGGAATGATTTTGAGAAGTACCCCTACTGCGCAAAAACCATCACATGTAGCGCCATCAAAAAATAGACATGCATCAGAAATCATAGGAGGCTTTCTTATCTGTCTCCTCTTAATACCATTCCTTGTATTTGGAAGGAATTCCCTATAACACTTTAATATTTTTATAGTACCAAAAGATATGGAAGGATGTCCGTCTTCAAAGATCGCTCCATTCCTTAAAGTCCATATCATCCAACAAATGAAGACAGGTAAAGAATAGTGATTTGGAACTTTTTTATACCAACTCAAGAGATTATGATCTAAAGTATCAATACTCCAAACCATTAGTACATCCAAGGAAAAACAAACAATAGTCCACATTTTTTTGCAAAGGAAAAAAGGATAAAACTATGTTCCACAGATTCAGCCTCAATGCCACAAAGTATACAGCGATTAGGGCCATTCCAACCCCTATGAATTAAATTCTCCCATGTTAGAATAGCATTCTCCAATGCTAACCAGAGAAAACATTTTAATTTATGTGGGATTTTCCATTTCCATATTTTGACAAACCACCATTTTGGAACTATGACAACATCCTTTGCAACAATCACATTATAAGCATCTTTTGTAGAAACTCGCCCAGTAGCATTATACCCTGTCCACACAATCTCATCGTCTACCGAATGTAGTCTAATTCCAACTTGATTTAATTTTGCAATATAATTTTCCCATTCCGATGACCCTGCACTGTTAATACCCAGATCAATTGCAGAATACCAATATGAATCGGATTGGATTATGCAGCGAAGTTTTTTAATCTAAGAAAGATAAGTGTAAACTATCTCATTTAAATATTCCAAAATACATGCAAAAATTTTAAAATCTTCTTCTAACCCTACCATGGGGTTTATGCCAATCATAATCTGATTACCTGAACCAACCTTCCAGGCAATTTTGTAGTTGATCCATCTAAAAGATTTCAAGAAACCGGAGCAAAAATTTGAATATTTTCCATTCGTTGACCAAGGGTTTCTAATCCAATTGATAATATCATCTTTGATGTATTTTCCTCATAACACATTGCTCCACAGACCCTTTCCAAAGAGTCCATGCCACACGCTCTTCATTCTTAAAGCATTGCAGAACCACTCCAAATTTTTATATCCCAACCTCCCATTTGTTTTGGCCTGGATAATCTTTCCCAATTTACAAGATGCATTTTTTCCCTCCACTGATCCAGACCATAAGAAATTGAGCATCCGTCTCCTAAGTATATTTAAGATGGATTTCAGAATATTTGCTAAATAAAGCTAATATACAGGGTTGCCAACCATATATGATTTCAAAAGAGTCAGTCTCCCTCCCAAAGAGAGGAGTTTGTACGTCCAATTCCCTTTCCTCTTCTCAAATTTACGAACCAACCACATCCACTCTCTTATCCTGTAACAATTAGGCTTTAAAAAGTAGCCCAGGTATTTAAACCCCTCTTCAAGCTGTGAAGTATGATATGGAAGAAAGGCTGAGATCATCTCCATCACCTGAATTTCCAGCCCATGATAGGTGCGAGTCGATTTTACAGAACTGACGTCCATACCTGATGCAAGAAAAAAGTTTTTTATAATCTCAAAGAAATATTTCCATTCACCTGTAGATCCTCTGCCAAATAGGATAACATCATCAACAAATAAAATATGAGAAATAAAGACAGAGTTTGCAATTTTTATTCCACGAATTTTTCCTTCCTTCCTTGCAGTATGTATCATATTACTCAACCCTTCAATAACAAGCAAGAAAATTAAAGGGGACGTAGGTCATCCTTTTCTAAGGCCTCTTTAGCTCCTAAAATATTTTGTAGGAGACCCATTTACAAGAACAACAAAGTTTGTTGAGGTGACACAAGCCATGATCCAGTTTGTTACCTCCAGAGAGAGACCTATCTGAAGAAGCATAAGTATAAGATAAACCCATTTTACCCTATCGTATGCTTTGAATAAATCCATTTTTAGAATTATAGCATCAATATCCTTAGCTTTTATAGAATGCAAACATTCCCGAGTGATCACATCCGCATCCAGAATCTATTTGTTTGCTAGAAACCCAAATTGTTCATTTGTCAACATTTCTCAGATTTTTGGCTTCAATCTAAGAGAAATAATTTTGGTAATGATTTTGTATACAATATTTCATAATGCAATCGGTATATAATCATTGAAGAAAGCTGGCTTGTTTCTTTTTGGAATAAGGGAAATGTAAGTCTTGTTCAGAGAATTTGATACAAACCTTCAATCTGCGATTGTTCAACCATATGCAGCAAATCCACGCCCATAATATCAAAAAATGCAAGAAATAACTCTACGGTCCATCCATCAAGACTAGGGATTTTGTCCCTCACAAATAAATTCAATACCGATTCAATATCCTCCATAGTAATAGGATCCCCAATACTCTCCCCTTCTTCCCTAGAGAAAAGTGTAGGGAAATGTCTAATGACCTCTAATTGGAACCAATTTCACTCCTACCCAGATCCCTAAATTGATTTTGAAAATGTTCCATTGCAACCCTCTTTAAATCACCATCATTTTGGATTAACTGACCATTATCCAATCTTAGGTCCCATATAGCATTGATATTTCTCCTAAAAGTGGCATATCTATGAAAGAACCGAGTATTATTATCCCCTAGGGATATCTAGGTAGCTCTGTTTTTTTATACCATATCATTTCTTCTTGGTACAACAAAAAAAAATTCTTCTCTTCAAGGCCATCTAATTCCTCCTTCTCTTCTTCCAGAAAAATACAAGTGTGATTCATTTCATAAAAAAAATTAATTCGATGATCAATAGCTTTGAGATATTTTCACGCTCCTCCTTATTTACCTTTTCCCCCTGAATAACCTGCTTTCTTAAAGAATTGAGTTTCATAACTAGACTATCCATAGGATTTGTGCCCACCAGAATACAAATCGAACCCCAATAGTCACTAACCATAGAGAAGAAGTCTGAATCCTAGATCCACATATTATTAAATTTATATGGGAAATATCGCCTAGCTTTTGTCCCATCAATTTGGAGAACAATTGGAAAATGGTCTGAAATTTTTGTTTTGATTTCCCAAACACGATACTTTTGTAAAGAGTTCACTAAATCCTCTTTCATTAGGAACCTGTCCAGCCTTTTTCTAATGGTTGCTTCCCCGCATCTACCATTGCTCCAAGTTGGTTCAAATTTAACCAGATCAATATCAATTAATTTTGACTTCTCAAAAAGCTTTGAAAAGAATCTGCCAGAGGATCAATCCTGGTAGCAATAGCCCAAATATACGAGGTCGAGAGAGTGGAATTTAAATCCCCATCAATAAGTAAATTAGGGATCCCAAGAAGGCCATAATTTTCCAAAGATGACCAGAAAACTTCCTTGTTTTTGTAAGGCCCATAACAGTTAAAAATGTAAAGATTTAAATCGCTCTCCAGAAACCGACCTTCCATCGGGATACCCCCAATAGTCCTATATGGTTTTAAGTCTATCACTTTAGGGTTCCATCCAGATAAGGTGCCACTCGACATACCACATGAATCAAGGGAAGAAAAATCCCAACCAGGTAAGAGTTTTGAAATGGTCTCAATATCTCGGTATGCCAAATAAATAGTTTCTTGTAATAGAATGATGTCAAGGCTAGTAGAATTTAACAGCCTAGAGAGAGGCCTCGCCTTACCAGCTCCCTCGACTCCCTGAATGTTTAAGGAAAGAATGGACATTAAACACCCACATCTCTGGGAAAGCTTGCTCTAAGGGCCCAAGGGGTAGAAACCAAAGTATTCAGAGAGTGATTTTCAGAAGCTTCTTGTAATATGACCGAAAGAGGGATAAATACAGTCTCATAATCGGTAGGCTCTAATGGAGAAGAGGTCTTATTTTTATCCACACATTTATTCTTCTTTCGAATTGTGACATTTTGATGTCGAATAGATGAAACTGTAACAACCTCCGGGTTGGAAGAAGGTCTATTCAAGTAAACTTGAAGAGGGGATTTATCAAACGTGGAACCATCAAAGGAACCCTAACTACAAATCCCAACCTTAATCGGTTACTCAAGGTAACAGGAGGTAAACAAGACAGAATTGAGGGACGACCAGGAACAGATATAGAACCATGTGTACCATTACATAAAACCCCATACAAACTGAGAGTCTTTGTGGGAGAAATATTAAATCTAGAATGATCTAAAGAAGGAATCCTCAATGATACACCTTTTTCCAAACCTAAGGGTTCAACTTTATCAGCAAAATCAAGTAGTCAAACCCCAGAACTAGAACTTCTTCTAAGATTTAGGGATTTTTCAGCATTTAGGTAGAAATCCAATTCCTCCCTAGAAACATTTTCATACGGAGTAGGAGAAGAACATGAGACCATGCCTTTTTCAACATATTGAAGGAGAGTTGGAGATAGTACCAAAGCTGGACCAGTGTCTGTCTTCTTCAGTTCAACAGATAGTAAGGAGTCCGTTGAAACCTCATCCGAATATATACTGTTGTCTTCCCCAAAATGTAGCCTTGGACATTTTGCCTTTAAATGGGAGTCTTTCTGTAGAAATGGTAGCGAAATGACACATTTAAATAGCCCAATTTTTTACAGATGACATGGTCCCCCTATAGAATATCCACAACATCCGTCAAACCTTTTGAAACATGGAACTCCACCATGACTGCAACTACCTTCTTCTCCACTCCAAACAACATTTTCTTTTCCAATTTTATGAAACGACCCAAATTGTTTGCGAGACCCACAAATACATTTTTTGTCCAGAGTTCGATAGTAAACCCTAGCATAAGCATCCATAGGTGACGTTTTGTCATCCTTTCCTTCTCCGGATCAAAATTTGTATGCCACCATATCAAAACCAGTGACCCCTCCTTTATCAACCAAATTCCATAAAGAACCTTTGGGATGTCATATGGTTTTGAAAACACAAAACAAACCCAACCATTTACTAACATGGTAGTCCTGGGAGCATAATCGAATAAGGGCAGCCAATTTTTATTTACCCAATCAACAAGTTCAGTGCGGGATACCTTCACATATTCGATTCTCCCCACAATATCTCTGGTTGCAAAAGCTTCAACCTTGTCCAGGTTAATATCTCTTCCAAGGACAAACTATTTTCTCTCAGCGAGCACTCTGTAGGATTTTGCTCAATGTCTAGCACGAGCCCATTCATCATTCAAGCAATTTTTCTCCCGCCCTTCTGCAGAAAGCAAACCCTCATCCCAACACTCAATAGGATCAGGTTTATTCCTGCATACCGACACTTGTCTCCCCGAACCGCTAGGTGTATGAGGATCTGGATTCACTTTTGTAAAAATGTCCATCCTACTAACATAGAAAGGACAAGTGTATGTACCATGGATCCACTCGATAACAAGGATTTCATTCGTCAAGGTAAGAAAAGGTAAAAACAAATCTTAGGAAAAGGTCAGGGATCAGTACAAAAGGCATAAAGCCAAAAAACCTAGTAAGGGAAAAAGCACCAGCCTAAGGAGAAAAGGAAAAATCATTAATCCATAGGGTAAAAAACTAATTTCTGAAAACACCAACCATAGTAATGCCGAGATAGAACCATGAAAAAACTAGGGTTTAAAGAAAAAAGCAACTAAAAATCGAAATTCCCACTTTTTTCACTTGGTTGGTACTAGGCCAACAGAAATGTTGGCTTAACTCCAAGTTGTTGTTGTTTTCAGCAAACCCTAGCTAGAGTATTTTCAAAAATGTCTCCCCCACCCACTATGGACTCCCCACCTGCAATAAACCCTAAGCACTCCATCCCCAAGTTGATCATCTAATTTTGATCCCTATCTTACTGGATAGATCCAAATATACCATAAACTTACATAGACATTTATATAATAAAATCAAACATATATTTACAAAACAAAAATATAAAATTTCATCAACTATTTATTAATAATTATTTTAGTAAGAAAGGAGGAAATTGAATAGTATTTCTATTTTATAGTGTTTANCTATATTATAAAAACTAAGTGGCATTATAAATTTTTCTGGAAATATTTATTTTTCAATTAATTAATTTTTTTAACAAAACTGTTGCAAAACAGATAAAATGTCAATTCACAAGTACTTACCAAGAAACAAATTTGAAAATCTAATTTAAAAAATGGAAGCAT